>RBZT01000790.1:0-96032 GCA_003693705.1 Polymyxa betae
GGGAGTGTAACAATATTGGATATTGTATGGCTCTAATTTACGCATACGCTGGCTATCAATCAACTCCGATGAATTTCTGGATTTACTAAGGGCTTGAATACGCATATAATTAATACAGATTCATCTTCACTATTTCTTCGTGCAATCGTCTCAGGCTTGAACGACAGATTGCCACACTTTCCACACTTACTGCACGTCCGTTTGAACTTATTTCTTGTAGTAAATGATTTAGATTGCACTCGATTTTTTGCCAAAAGTAGTTGCTCTTCATCCTTTTGAACATGTTTACGATTCTTTGATGCGGATCCGAAACGAGCTGCAAGATTTTCTTCATATAATCGTAGACGATCGCAAAAATCATCAAGAGAAACTTTGTCTCTTGATATATTGAGCATATTGGCGATCTGGGCTTCATACTTTCTTGTCTTGATATTTTAAATCAAAGTCTGTCCGAGTTCTGCATCATTAGCGTTTTTGTCAGCTTGACGTAATTCATTCGCCAATATCTTGTATTTGTCCAAAAATTGGTTAAGATCATCGCTATTGTACAACTTGAGGTTCAGCAACTGGCTACGCAGAGTATTGATCCTCATCTGAGATGTATTCTCATAGCGATCCTTGATTGCTTTCCATAAGTCTTTGGCTTTCTCAGCTTGCACAAAGTTTGGAAGCAAATTGCCAGAAATCGAATTCAGAAGTTCATCATATACAGCGATACCATCCTCGGATTGCTGCTCATCTTCCGAGCTCTCAGCTTTGACAAAATTTTGCAATTTTGAACGTCGTAGCCAAGTCTTGATTTGCAGATTCCAAATTGCATAATTCTCAACTCCAATTAATTTGTCGGCACGATACTGTCTGCTGGGCCCATAACCATTGTTGGAGGCGACTGCGGATAATGCTTGAACAAACTCCGAAGTCCACTGGGATCTCAGAGCCATCTCGCGCTCGTCGCTACTTGGCATACTCGGATACGTATGACAGATCGGGGCAAATTGATCAAGAGAAGAGGATTTAGGAAGAAAGCAGAATGAATGTATTTGATAAAAATACTGGACAAAATGTGTGAAGAAAATGAGTCGCTGGAAATTACCCAACATTCTCCTCCTTTTCCAGGTAGTCATTTTGGTCAGCGACTCCTATCTTTTTACGAAAATATATAAATTTGTTACCTCCAAGTGACTTGGTTAAAATATCGGCGACCATTTCTTGAGTAGAGCAATAACTCAATTCGAAGTCCCTTTTGGGAACATGATCACGAATATAATGATAACGCACCTCGATATGTTTCGATCTTTTAGTGTTTGTGTTTTGATTCGCGATCGTAATACATGATTGGTTGTCTTCATTAATAGTGAGAGGCTTTTGCTCCACTGCACAAGATCGTTCCAAGAAGGTACAGTCCGGTTGGGATGGATATTTGTATAGATTTCTTATGAGGAACCTATATTCAGAGCAGTCTTCCAGACAATAAAACAGGTCTCGCTGCAGTGTGGGATTTCGCAGTTTAAGCAGCACTCTGAAAGCCTTTTTATAGTGAAATCAAATGAGAACTTTCATCTAGTTGCTCAATGGTGACAATCAACCTCCAGGAGGAAGAACATATCCGAATTGATATCAAACCAATGCGTTCAGACTACAATGATGTCCAATTTAGTTTAATGAAATGTAACGTTGAAGGGGTGGCCTCTTGCCCATGTAGCCGTGACCTCATTTAATGACAATGGTTGATTACAGCCTCCTTCATTGTACTAAATGTGCTTAAAAGGGAGATGACGGCGTCGCCAGGAATCCTGATAAGCGAGGACGAATTCGCAAGGGTTGTTGCTCTCAAGAAGGAGCGTGATGTACTGGAAGCCGAAATACAGACTGCTCGGGCAGAACTCGACCGAGCTCGGATCGATTTGCTTGAGTTCAAGAATAGGCAGAAAGAGCTGACCGAGAGCAGCAAGGCGTAATTTACAAGCTATTGATCTTGTGGCTTCTAATTGTGTGATCTCTAGACTGGGGCACGAGTTGGAACTTGCACAGCATGCAATCACTGAGAAAGAGAAGCGACTTTCACAAATGCATTCTGGTAAAAAATTGCCTGAATGATATCGTCGCTCTTAGTCATTATAGAGAAGCAAATGCAGGAAAAGAAGTCGGCTGCTTTAGCAGAGCAAATTGCGGCCTTAAAAGATAAAATAGTGGTACGGGATTCACAAATAGCTAAACAAGACGTTCAGTTGCAATCTCTGAAATCTGAGATCGAATCCGCTCGGCTCGATATTATGCAATTTCAGGTAGCTGTGCTTTTGATGCATACTTTCTGTAATCGACGGCCAGGTAGAGAGATCCAAAACGCAACTCTCAGTTCAAAGCTTAAACGAATTGCAAGAAACCATAGCACGATTGGAGAACGAGCTGAAATTAAAAGAGCAGTATGAATCACTTAATGAAAAGGTTGGAATAATGCAACACAAACATTCTATGAGGTTTTGATTATTATTTTTTCGGTTCGGATTCGTTTAGTTTTTGTCATGGCTATTATTGATGACCGCATAGAGGCTAGTCGAGATGCAAAAGGCCCTGTCGGAGCTGGAATCGATGGTTGAAAAGACATGGCATTCGAATGCGAAACCGAGCGAGCTGCAAACATCTGCTATCAATTTAATCACGTATGATGTAAGCCAGGGCTGTATGGTCGCCAATCGCAACTTAAAATCTGCAGTCGAGTCCTTTTCTGGAATCGTGCTCCAAGTCTGAATTATTGGCAAGAGTCGCCTTTCTCCACAGCCAGAAAAACCAAGAGTTACGAACCCTTTACCTTCGTGGTTTCATCATTCTCACCGTCGCTCTGGTTTTCATATTATTGATGCCAGTCGATGATGCAGATGTGATTAAATGGATTAAGAGTGATTCTTTCTTCACCTGGGTACGAGCCAACTTCAGATATGTTGGCAGCGTCATTGAAGAGCAGCTTTCCGTTCAGCCTTAAATAGCCATTGTCCCCTAATGCCGTTCGTCCAAAATCCAAAACTAAAGTATGGTCGGTTCAATAAACACAACTGGACCACTGCTTCGGCTCAGCGGAGGGCGTAATACGCGCGCAAAATTGAAATCACGAATTGTCGGTGTGACTGCCTGCTCTGATAACTCAGTAACAACTGCTTGTTATCGGCTCCGATATCTCCCTGAATCAGCGTGATACCCGTTGGTAGAGCTGCCAGAAGCCATGTTCCTCTCGCCGAACCCCACCAGGCCCGTAGCTGCATCCGTCTTCATCCAAGACGACGACGATTTCGATAATTTTGGTGGCGCTGGTTTGTTTGTATCATCTGAAATTCGCAACCCTTCTCAGTGAAGACATTTCTTTAGAGGATGCGCAGGCGATTATTGATGCTGGTGAGGCCGAATTCATGGCCGATCTTGAATGCCAAGACTCTGCTCTGGGAATCGATTTTGACAGAGAGCTGTTAAAGACGCCAAATGAAGCGATGCTTCGGCATACTAGCATGATCGTGTCACCAAGCGAATATTTCCGGTCAAAAGCTCCTTCCATGGGTTCTTTAACTGGTTAATAACCTTATCGATGGGAGGCTTAATAGCATTCCTAACCGCCGGTTTAGGGCTTGGTGAGCGGCCAACGTTCTATTCGCCAATGGTCGATATGCTGACGCCTTCAAAACCGAGCCGTACGAGAAGGCGGCTTCCTGTAATCGAAAGCCCTTTTGTTATGCTGAAGCCGCTTCTAAAGCCTGGGGGCAGCCCATTGTCGAGTCCAACATCCACTCCATTCCGTTAACAGCATCGTGATTTTCTCCTACCAATAATTTGTAGCGCTTACTAATATAAATTTCGAGTTTATTCACACCAAGGCAAAGTTATCTGAATCGCATTCGGACCTAAATCCGCCTTCGAGCTCGTCTTCTTAGAAGGCGCTCGCTCTTCAGGTATGCTTCCATCGCAAACCCATTTCAGCCCCATTTCTCCAGGTCTATGCGAGCCCAGCAGCTTTGCAACATTAGTCAGTTTGCGATTCGTATTGATAATGAGTGATATTACCACTTGATACCGTCGATAACGCTCCTCAAGCGTTATCGTCGTGTTATGCCGCCGTCCAAGCAGGTGCTTGGCGAAATATAGCGCCATGCGATACGCCTCTAGAGCTCGACATTTGTTTCCGAGAGATTCCAGCTCAACCGCGATGTTATACAAAGCGACAGGAAAGATACCCAACCGATAACGAGAATGTGACCATCGGACAGCCTCCAGAAGCGACCGACAACAATCGTTCTCAGCGTTATCGAATAGCTCGTGCTGTAGTAATTTTATGGCGCTACGAATCTGAGGCAACGCTTCCCGATGACGTTTCATTGCAGATAGTATGACGCCGTAATTCAAGCGAATATCGGCCCTGGCTTTGAAGTCAGAATGTCTTTCAGACGAGATTTTCAGAAGACTAACAGGGCAATGCAACGAGCCGGATCTGAACCAGATTTGTAACAGGCCAGGGCTGATTCCACCGACTCCAGAGCACAATCTAGGCGTCCCATTCGTTTATAGGCACAGGCGACATTATTGAACGTAATTGCGTTCAATCCAAGAAACAGCTGTCCTGCACATTCCGCGCGCTTCAAAACAGCCAGTGCTTGCAAAGCATCGCCTAAGGTTCATTGTGAGACCAAATCTAGGAAAAACCAAAATGTTGTTGTGAAAAGCAAGAATTGAAGTTAGAATCAGTACCTTTATCTAGCGATCGCATGGCGATCTTGTTTGCAAGCTTGACGATCTTTTTCGCTTCTTCACGAACCTGATTACTATCGTAGCCGAAATATTCCGCACACTGCCTCATTTTCGTCTCCATCGTCTGAATTCCAGACAGATTTGACCGTGAGGGCTTTGGGCGATTCTCTTTCGCTTCGGGCCTCCTAAAATCGATTCCGCTTTGCGATTTTTTCAGTTGAGCTGCTGGTTTTAAGGACTGCGAATAGGTTCGTTTCAGCAGGGCGTTCCTCTCATAAACTGAAAGCTTCTGGTCGAAATTTCCGGCATGGGATTCTTTTGCACGCAATGCTAGACGCTTTTTCACCCAAGCTGAAGCCCCATGCTCATAGCGACATGTTGGAGATGCGCTGCTGGGGCGTTGAGGTCGACATTGAGGGATGAGTCCCGGTTCGTTATCAAGCCGAGTATCAGCTTGTGATGATGGCCGTTTTCTCAGCCTTGCTGGAGGAGATGCCATCTATTGGGGTTTTTGAAGATCGGTACCCTGGATCAACTAAGCTCTTATCAGAATATGACAGCAATGTTGAACACTAAATGTAATTGAGTAGAATGTGAGATGGCATCTCTAACTCTCTCCAGCTGAACTCCAAACTATATGTAATGGATGAACTCAATAGATCGCGAAAATAGCTCAACTCCCAATCCTGCTCAGCATAGAGCGAGTTTTCAGAAACCTTACAATTGATAGAACCAGACCCACGACTAACGGAAGGTTGGAGCTTACATGAATAGGGAGTAAAAAAAACCATGACATACGTTATTTTGTTTCATCTGACCACAACGGGGCAGCAATTTACGCTAACCGAGCATGCATCGATAACTTTGAGCGCGACCAGCGAAAGCGTTGAAATCATTTCATTGTTGACCGATGATTATCATCAGAATGAAAGATTGTTTAGTCAAAAGTTTTGTGCATTAGAATGGGGTCTGTAACGTAAACGGTCGCGATCTCCTTGTGGCGTAGCCTCATGAAATCCTCTGCGGTTCCATTTTCTGGCAATCGATCTGGGCATTTCGAACCTGATGCGCACATACTAATCCGAAGCCAAAGCGCGCTCGTCCCATGCGCTACCACAGCGATGTTTCGAGGAGTCAGGAAGGTTTCGTATGGCCAGGTTGGCGAGCGGCATAAAGTGCCTGGGACGAAGTTCTTAGTGGATGCTTTCATGGTGCGATGTCCAGGTACGAATCTAGCCAAACATTGTATCAGGCTCTGATATTTAGATAGAAACGACACATTGGTTTCTGACTCATTTTCATAGCGATCATTATATGGGATTAGATAAGCAGTTTAACAACGGCACCATATACTGTACAACGACAACATCCAGCCTTTGCATAGCTAAACTCCAGGTCTCACGAAAAATCCTTCGTGATCTGGAGTTCAATGTCGGAGAGGTCATCGAGGACGTCTTAGTGACTGCTCTCGATGCCAACCATTGCCCGGGTAGTGCCATGCTGCTCTTCCAGCATCGCGATGGCACTACCAATCTTCATTGCGGCGATATGCGTTGGCACTCGAAAATGCTGTCCATACCAGCATTGATGCCTCCGGTTCAAATCGACTATCTGCATCTAGATACCACCTATTGTGATAAGAAGCACCAATTCCCGGCGCAAGATGTCGTCATTGACAGAATTGTTGAGTTTGTTCGCCCATATTATAGCGACCAAAGCATTCTGTTCTGGTAATGATGATTCTTTACTGCTTTTCGTTTGATTTCAAGTACGCAGCATAGGTACGTATAGCATCGGAAAAGAACGCATTCTGTTTCGTCTGGCAGAAGAGTTCCGTTGCCGGATTCGTGTCAGCCCACAAAGGCTACAGGATTTGTTGCTTTGTGGTTTACCTGGAGATCTATTCACAACCGATTCGAAAGCGTCGAGATTTCATGTGATTCCAATCGGTGACGTTTCGTATCCGTCTCTGGACACCTTACGTCGACGGCTGAAATCGTATGGTGATCGGTTCTCGAAGCTAATCGCCGTACGCCCGACAGGGTGGTCGCATTCACAGGCACGGGAACTTACAGTCGCCCATCACGACGAAGTGACGATCGTCAACGTTGCCTATAGTGAACACTCCTCTTTCCCGGAACTCAAAGAATGTGTCGCCTATCTGCGTCCAATCAAGATCATCCCGACTGTGAACAGCAATTCGAAAGCAGAAAAGACTCGGATTTTGAACCATTTCAATGGGTTTATGGATACGTCGAAAGACCGTTCGAAGATATCGTCATACTTCCAGAAGGCTGCACCACCTTCAGGACGCTCGGCACGGGCGCAAGCGTTGTCACGCCCAGAACGTCGCCGAATAGTCCCGGTGTTTCCTACTGCGCAGCGCTTCACTCTCGGAATGTCGGGCCCAGCCAAGGGAACACTGCCCAGCTTCTTCTCCAGACCTGGCTCTGATGAAAACGTATTCGACCTAACTACCGTTGATGTTGAAGAGCAGATTCGCATCGAGAAATCCCTAAAGCGTCCTCGGGAAGACGATGGTGAACCGAAATCCAACGCATTGAGGTTGCCCCCGCCGTCTTTCTGATCACTTCGTTCTTTTTGTAATTATATGATACATTATTCGCTGTTACTGCTGTCTTAGCGTGTGTTTGTTGTTTTATCGAGATTTTCTGTTTATTTTCTTGAAGTCCAATATTCTAGAACTTCCGGATATGAGCCCGCACCGAGACACGTTTGGGGCCTCATTCAGACTTGTTAATTTCCATTCTGCCGACTGATTCAGTTTATGACTCCCGTCCCAGGAGCGTTGTTCTTGTCGTCCGGGCGGCGATGGAGATGATGAACATCCCGTCAACGCGGCTGCAGCGAACCAAATCCATCATCGTCGATCAGATCATTCCTGAAAATGGCTCTGCTGGAGTGACGCCCCATAGCGTCCATATCATCATTGCTGTTTGTGGAAGGCGAGAAGCGATCCAGCAGATCTGCTACAAGGTCGTCAGGTATCTGACCTGGAAAGGTCAGCGAACAAAGCTGTTCTCAACACGTTCTGCATCACTGCCGGCGTCGCCAACATCGCGCCAGCAGCATATCAGCATTCGCATGGCATTCGAAGCTGCCATGAACTATACGGATTGTGGTGGGATTTCTGTTCTGGACAGCTACGATGTAAAAGAAGCCGATATCAACTGGATGTTGGAGAACTCCAACAATATTAAATTGCTCTGGATTGTGGCTGGCAGTGACCTGTTTACAATCCCGCCAACTTCATCGTTTATTCACATTGAATATGGACCTATTTTTAAGGTAACTTCAGCCAACATCAGAGGTACGCTCTCTTCATATCGGGTCAGATTTGCTAACGGGGTGAATAGGCGCCGTTTGTAAATTAGTGCATAGATTCGTTTCTCATTTGAGGTTAATAGAAGTACCGATCTTCATCTCGCGACATGGCGAAAGCAGTGATAATATGGGAGGCTTCCTCGGCGGAAATTCTTCTATTACTGAAAGAGGCGAACAGTTCGCTGTAGCACTAGGTCGTTTTATTGACGAGAAGAATTTATCACGCTTGCAAGGTATGTATTAATCTATTATGGTGAATATCGCCTATAGTGAGTTATAATTAGTATGGACAAGCTCTTTGAAGAGGGCAGTCGCTACAGCTGCTCATATCCGAACTGCCGCAAGCCGCCGACATTTCGATTGCTTACAGGAAATAAACGCTGGCGATTTCACTGGTTTAACATACGCAGAGATCAAGAAACGATTTCCTGAAGAGTATGAGGCCAGAAAGAGGGATAAACTTGGATATAGATATCCGAATGGTGAAAGCTACATCGACATTATCAACCGAATCGACAATGTTATCCTTGAAATCGAATCTGCTGATTTTCCCATTCTCATCGTCTCTCATAAAGCAGTTTTAAGGTTAGCATTTTCAAGAGATCCGATGCAGCACGTTTACTCTAACATAGATGTCTGCTGGGATATTTCTTACATAAGAAAAGAATAGATATTCCAGAGAGCCCACTCCCTTCGCATTCTGGTAATGTGCAGCCACTTTAACTCGAATCCGCCTAACATTGCCTAGTATGCGAGTTGAAATATACGCCTGAAGGGATTATAATGGATACTTATGAAATGGGCATCGATCATGTCGAAAACATGTCGGAACCTGCGGCGAAGCCTATTTCTAAGGAAACTAAAGCATCAAAGATATCTTGTAGCAGCAAAGAAACACTCTCTTGCGAAATGCCAAGCGGTGAACCGCACGACCCAAAATTGTCATAATTAGAGATACATTATTTATTGTACATAAGCAAAGCATACGGCTCCACCTGTAGCAAATTTTCGTATTCTTCCATCTGGAATTTGTAAACGAGTTGGATCTGAACGGTTCATCTCATCTCCAACTCCAAGATTCCCGTGCTCATTCCATCCAAACACAAACATTGAGGTACTAGAGCGGTCAATGCAGACGGAATGCTCCGATCCACAGAATATTTCACCAATCGCATCTGGTAGAAAAACACAATGTGGCTCTGGACGATGCAGAGTATGCCCATCACCCTGCTGCCCTAAATCTGAAGAGATTTCAACGAGCTTGTTCATTGCGATAGAGCATGAAATTCGACCTCCTCGGCCCCAGGCCCAGACTCTATGATCATCGCTTAAAGCCATGCAATGTGACCATCCTGAAGTTAACGCCACGAATCGAACTTCTTGTTGTAGGCAAACCGGAAGCCACAGATGACAGCCAAGTGATCCGTCAAAGCCATCTTGCCTTCCTAATTGCCCATATTTATTGCTTCCAACAGTGAGAATCTTGCCATCACCTACAGAAAATTGAGTATAACAAATGCCATGAATATATCGACTAATAACTTGTTAACACTGCAGTATGGCGAAAGCCACAAACTGCAGTTGTTGGAATCACTTCGGTTGGGATATTAGACTGAACAGGACGATCGTAGCGTTTATGGTCTTTAGGGAGTCCGATTTGACCGCTGAGCAGTTTAGCTCCCAAAAAAGCAATTATTGCTAGCTTACAATTTGTTTGATCCCCAGAGCCAAAGAGAATTCGAAATATCGAGTACAGTTGAGTGTTCATAGCCACATGAAATTGCAACGGCACGAGAGGCAAAGTCGATCAGACCGATTTCATGGGCAGGCACCGAATCTATAGGCCGCCCTATTACCGATTTGTGGCCGCATGAACCAATCCGGCCACTTTCTAACAACACATCGTTAGAGTGAATTAGCAGTCAGCGGAATGCAATCACACCAAAAAGAAACAGTGAATGACGCCAACCGCATGCAACTAGTAATACCTTCTCAGGAAGACGAAGGGCAGTTGGGCTTTGAACTATCTGCTGTTCTGGGCTTTGGTAACACTGGCCAAATTTGTTATCGCCCCAAGCATAGACCAAACCGCTATCTAAATAATAACAACACTTAAGTAAGGACCTTTGGAGTCGCAATCGGGTAACCTTGATTGATAGAAAGGCAGTGACAACCGCCACAGATAACAGAGGTCAAGCTCGACGAGGAAGCCTGAGGAGTGCTGAAGTCGTCCAAATTCGGAAGCAGCAAGCACCCCGAACCGCCTGAACCCCAGCAATACCACATTATTGTCCGCGATTGAAAATCATTGACAGCATCGCTCTGCCTTCTAGCTTCTCTCTGGGTAGCTCTTTTGAAAATTCTTAAACGATTTTTTATTCAATGCGATTATAGAGCTGTAACATTGTCATTCGAGCATTTTCTAAAACTTGTTTTTCTCAAGTTTGTTAAGCGCGGCCTCGTTGCGCTTTCTTCGTTGCTGGTTGGATCTCCCCGCCATTGCAGCTTAGGAAGAGGCGGTCAGCTGCATGAGTTGGTAGTTGGGGCGTATGGGGGCCGTCTCGTCCACGTTCCCGTATCGATTGGGCGAAGAGAAGAAAGTAGACGCGCGCTGGACCTTACATGATGGACAGAGAAAGGTCAGTTACGAGTAGGTCCCTGTATTGAGCGAGAGTATGAACATTTTTTATTAGGCTGATAACGAAGAGGTATCGATATTTGTATTTGATAAAAGACATGCATCGGCCGATGAGCTACACGCTGCCAAACATTATGAGAAACGACTGAAAACACTTCGGTATCCGCATGTGATGAAGTTTCTGGATTCAACAGAAGTTGGTCGAACACTTTAACGTTTTATGAATTTAAAAAAGCTGTGCAGCTTCCAGAATCTCTCTATATTGTATGCGAGAGGGTTTCACCGCTAAATATCGGAATCGATGGAGTCGAAGTTGACCCGAAAACTATACCGCTTGGTCTTTTCCAGATTGCTGTACGTTTTGAATTTATATCTCGATTCTCGCTGATCATGTCCTAGTCAGCTGTATCTTTTTTGAATAATGATTGTAAAATGTCACACTGCTCGGTATCGCCACAAAGCGTGTTCATCAGCAAGTCTGGAGACTGGAAACTTGGTGGTCTTTTCATGGTTTACGACAGTTCCGAACTGTCGCGTGCTGATTGGGGTAGACATGCACAGTATACGCCACAGCTTTACCAGGCTCCAGATTTGGCCAATTTTCGAAATAGTTACTTCAAGGATTTCCCTATGCATGCTCTGGGTGAGTTTGGTTCTGTTTGTCTTGGCTTGCCTTAAGCTGGATTACTATTAGATTCATGGGCGCTGGGCTGCTTGATCTACGAAGTTTTCACTGGATCGTTGGCAAGGAGAGATCAGCTGAAAGACACATCTCGTATTCCTCAATCTCTTATTCCACAATATCAAAGGTATTTTCATCATATTGTCAGTATATTCTGTTCCAATAACCGAGTCGAAAGGTTGCTAGCAAATAACGCTGCTGCTCGATTAACTGCTTCGCAACTGTTGATGTCACCGTACTTCAACTCCGATATTGTTAAAACTGTGGATTTCTTAGATCAGCTAACTGTCAAATCTGATGGGGAAAAGGACGCCTTTTTCCGCGATATTCAGGACAGACTCGGTTCACTTCCTGATGTAAGCCTTACCATCTCTCAAATTGGTTTTCGTTCTCACAGAAATTTTTAGACTTTGGCTCGATATCGCGTATTGCCATGCTTAGTGAATGCTTTGGAATATGGGTCGGTCACCACATCAGCTCCCAGAGTGCTTTCTGCGATGCTTAGCATCAGCTCCGGTTTAAAGCCGGAAGAATTTGCTACTATGGTTCAGCCGACATTGTTAAAATTGTTCGCATGTAATGACCGAGCTGTTCGGGCTGGCCTTCTTAAGGTTGTTGTTGATGCTAGAATTTCTCACCGCTTCTGATTTCATTTAGGCCCTCCCTGATTACATAATTCACCTCTCCGATTCGATTGTCAACGAATCCATTTGGCCGAATATCACAACCGGCTTCACAGATACAGAACCACGTCTGCGTGAGGCCACAATCAAAGCTCTTCTGTGTGTTCTACCTAAACTGAAAGACAAGACGATTCACGCGTCAGCATTCCCTTTAATACAGAAAATGCAGCGCGATCCTGTTCCTGGGATCCGAACTAATACTGTCGTGGCTATTGGGAAAGTTGCCAAGTTCCTTTCTCCAGCTTCACGTGATCTTGTGCTTCTTCGCGTATTCTGTCTAGCGCTAAGGTTCGATATCTTCAAGTACTTCCGCGTCTTTATTGAATTTTACAGAGATCCATTCGTTCCCTCCCGCCAACAAGCTCTTGCTGCATTCCAAAGCACTGCCGAGCTGTTCACTGCCGATCAGATTGCGAAGAGTATCATTCCTGTTATCAGTCTTCATTTGATAGATCCTGCTAAGAATGTCGGTCTCTTGCGCTTTTTTTATCTCGAATTTACATCTTTGTGATCAGGTCAGGGAACAAGCTATTAAAACGACGAAAACGTTATTAACGCAGATTGAAGGGTTGGCAGCTTCAATGGGGGATCAGAAGCAAAGCGATTCTGGAACTAGTGCCAGCACTTCATCTTCTCAACAGAAATCAGGTTTGTTTCTTTCGCTTATGGTATTTATCTGACAGGCTATCTCAGGATCGATTCCTACTGATCTGAATTCTGCAACTGCCTTAGCTGGTAAGATCACCAATTGGGCTGTCGGTTCTATCAGCAAGCGACTCTTGGACAATGGGCCTAATAAGGCAGCAAATGCGTCGAATGACGATCTATCAAGCCGTATTGGAAATCTCCCTTCGTAAGTACTTTTGAGCATTCCGCAATCAGCTTTTGCCAATGCTGGTTGAATAGACGATCATCGAGTTCATCTGAGGCTCGTTCAGGCAAGCCATCGTCAGCTACGTCTAACGCTTCAGTACTGCTCCCAAATAAGTTTCTTTTGTGTTCTCATTTTAACTCTTAGACTACTCAACCATATAACGACAGCAGGAGTAGAGAATCGTTCTCTGCTAATGAGGACCATGATGCTTTGGCGGCTTATTCGATTCCCGATAACAACGACAGTATCTTTGCTGGGCTATCACCAAGCTCTGCTGCTGAGCCGGCGATTTCGGACTTCGACCTGTCGGCGCTGTCTATTAGGTCACCATCCACATATAACAATCCTGTTCATGTTTCTTCCGAATGGGACTCGTGGCTGAATGACGATATTAAAGTGCCTACAATCCCACTCGCACCTTCGTCGTCCGTCAATAGCAACCCAGCAATTCCTCCTCCGTCTTTGGTAAGCTTCGCGATCTCTCTCTAATACGTTTGCTGATTACATTCATTAGAAGCCTGCAACTTCAAAGGCTGGTACGCTCAATGTCCAGAACCCAAAACCAGCTGTTGCACCACTGAGAACAAGCGGCCTTAATCCCAGACTTGCCAAGTCGAACACCAAAAATACTTTCGATGATGATTTCTTTAATAACTGGTAAAATATGTCGTCTCCAGCGCATTTTGTGTTTTTTTTTGCCCAATCGTTCTTTCCTTACGTGTACATCGCTGTTGCCCAGCGTGAAGACATCGGCAACACGCTTGGCTATCAGTCGGAGGATTGTGATACAGCAAGTCATGGAGACCGATTCTCGCTACAGAAATTTAGATCAGTACTGATTTGGCCGTCGCTTGACTCCAGTGGTTGTCAGACTCGTCGTCATCTTATCGCTTCACAGTCACCACCTGAACTATTCGTCCCCTGTCGCTGCTGCTCACTTTCTTATCGCTTCACAGTGCTCAATCTCTCATCATGACAATAGATTTGTTAGCTCCGATCGAAACGCCCACGCATCGCTTTCCGAATGCTGCCTCGGGTGACCGTCGTCTGCCGCTCGCCTGGATGAAAGCGAAGCATTGGGTTTCAAGTTCGAATGTGTTGCTTCTTATCATGATGTGCGTCGAGAACCTATTCGCGCCAGCCTACTCTTTATTCTGCGACGTTGAGAAGACGATCTTAGCAAAGTTCACGGCTCCCCGAAACTCAAGGCTGATGGGCATCTTCAAATTTGCATTTGTATGCGCTGTTTTACTCGTCGCAATATCAATTAGGTTGCTGATGCGGACGGTTCGAGAAGTGCTTGACCATCCGCTCGAGACCGCTCACCGCATTCGCTCGTGGTTCGACATTGGGTGCTTGAAGCGGGGTTGTGCCGAACTCAAAGATGCTGCGAAGAACGATTTCGATGCCCTCAGAGAAAAAGGCTTCGTATATTTTTGCTGTTGCATTTTACTTGGAGTCTACCAAATATCGGTGTGGATCGCTTACAATCTCATTTATCATCCTATCGAAATCTGCACATTCGCTATTTTATCAAGGTTGCTACCTTCATGGTCCCGTTTCGAGCTAGTTCGAGTGACGGAGGCAGCCAATGAGCGCTTCACTGCTGTTCGACATTCGTGGCGACTCTTGAAGAGACCAAGCTATCGTCTGGACTCGCACGAGCGCTGGAAGCGAAACAAGACGTGGCGTGATGACAGAGGTTGGAAGCGTCCGTTGGAAAATGTTGAAATGGAGGGTATATGTACGTCCAGGGAAGATTGGGAAGCCTGTAAAAGGTATCCGGTTGACAATGCGAAATGGTCGGATCTCGAAGATGCTGACTCTGATACATCGGATCTACCTGATTTCCTTTACTGTCCAACGCCAATGATACCTGAGGACCACGACTCGGCATCGTCATAAAGTTGTATCGTTTAGGGATTTCTCAGAAACATGAGACTGCCAATTAGCTGGCTTTGAGCCCTAGAGATTTGCTCTCGCTTCTTTAACGCCGATTTTCTTGGAGATGCCCGAACTGAGAGATATACAAAATGACTTGATGACCCACACAGGTTTCGCTCCTTGATTCGCGGTAACTATATGCTGAACTCATGAATGTCCTTAATTTCATCCATTTGGCAGTTATGACTGCTGTATGTAGCTTTGAAGGTAACAATGTTACTCCGTTGAATATTCATAAGCAGCTCGTCTAGCTATACATCTATTCGTTTGATATTGGCAGCAACAACGGGTAGTTGCAGTCTTGCCTAGCTTTTCAGATAAAAGAGGGACATTGGCTGTAGACTACGCTCAAAAAGATAAATCCCTCATGAATTCATTGACTGTGAAAGAGACGAGTTTTAATGCCTCAAAAACTAGCTCATCTTGAACAACAACGATGACGGGTCTTCATAACCATAAACACTAGTGTTCTCTAGTTAGATACTATACAAATGATCCGACCGGCATGGAGTAACGGTAACGCAAGAATGAGCTTCTGTGGCCCAATGGTCAAGGCGCGTGCCTACGGAGCACGAGATTCCGGGTTCGAATCCCGGCAGAGGCTTTCTTTTTTGCAAACTTCTCTACCCGGTTTTCAATATTGATCATTTATCGGCGATGATGAAATAAACCCTTCAGTTGCGTTGTCAATACGTCATGCACATATTTACGAATCGTCATCTGGCAGATGTGAGATATAGAGCATTACAAGGCTAGTTGTTAGAGAAGCACGACGCTCACAAGCAAGCCTTACTCTTTCAAAGCCGCTTCATTGGACATTTCTCGCGGCTGCTTACTTTCCTGTAGCCATTGTGTGTTTTCGAGCTATTTTGTGCTTTCTAGGGATAGCAGAGGCCCAATGTGGAATGCAAACGGAATGAAGGAGTTGGCAGTGTTTTACCAGAGGCCGCACAACATGTTTTCAAACTTCTTTCTCTGCACATGAGGGAGGGTTGCCGGGTACAATGCAGTTGTATTATACCAACAACAGATGTGACCGAGCTCGGACTGAGTCGGCGAGTGTGTCGTGACCGGAAATAATTGGGAAATGGTCAGCGGCGGTACAACGACGTCCCCTGGAGCCGGCGGCGCAGCTCCAGAAACTGCAGCTATGGGTGCAGGCATCATTCTTGGTAACATCGCTGGAATGGGTGGCGCCGCCATGAAGCCTGCATCTAACCTTGAACGGCATGACAGTCGTTTGCGAGGTCGTCATTTAGCACGAGAGCTTATTCGATCGACATAATCGATCTGGGCTCGAAATGCGCGCAGCTCATCTTGGATTGGGGCGAGCTCCTGGGCGATCGCCGGTCCCTACCACAGCGGTGCCGCTGCCTGCGCGGCTGCTTTCGCCAGCCGGATCTCGGAGCCACCGATTTCAGCATCTGTAATCATGCCAGCCGCTTCGCCGCTTCTGCCTTTGGATTTACGACCCACGTCAGCAGAGGTGACCGCGACGGCCGGTGTGGCCAGTCCCAGTTGGTTTGCACGGCGATCCGCCAATAAAGGTGACGGCGGTAAGCCAGCCATCTTTGTCACGAAATTGCATTTTACCTCTAATGTGGAAGGTCACCCAAAAGCGTGCGAAACAAAGGCAACCGTCATTAGTGGACTATTATTCTGTACTATTTACTCTCAACAAACAGTTTTTTACAGAATTGAAGTTCTTTACTGAGGTCAAAATAACGACAGGGTCCATGATTCGATATTGAGGTCTGAACTGAATTGGCCTCAGTAGAATTTGCCATACCTGTAGATATTGTATAGAGAGTTGTTTACAAAAAATGAGTTTTAATGCTGATCTTTCTAGTTATTTCATTGTCCTCAGTTTGATACAACTATAGGATTTATCGAAAACAACTGAAGGTTTCTGGGTCGTTCCTTTGACATCCAGCATCGGCAGCATGCTCGACCGATTGAATGATTGCTTTGGGTTGCTTGATCGCCGAGCCATTTGCTGCCCGCGATCATAGCCACCAGCCTACAATTCAGGTGGCGACAATCCCGTTATCGATTTGGATAAGGTTTACCTCTTTGCTGATCGAAAGCAACCTTCTATCGCAGGAGATGCATTTCCAGGTTCTTCGATAATCGATAATGAATACTTGTGACAAATTATAAATTTGTTTGCATGCTTACTTTAACGGCGTTTTCCCAGCTAAAATTTGATCACCAGATAAAAACATTGCAAGCAGCTTTTCCATATCCGACCTGATACGAACTGAATCATTTACATTTTTTTCTGCAATCTTCTTACAAGTTCGCTTTCTTCTCCAGATCGAAGATATCAGCTTTCTTGCTAAGCTGTGAAAAGGCTTCTTCCACTCGCTTTCGAAGGTCTTCGATACTGCCTCCGGTCGCGTTATGTTTTGGAGCGGAGTTCGCGCTAACGCTGCGAACTTGAGTCTTCAGCTTCTGAATTTCGTCATTGATATCGTCCTGGTTTTTAGCAACCTCTGCAGCGACTAGCTGCTCTATTTTTCTTGATCATCTAAGCTCCCGAAATTTTCCCAGAATGGCCCTGCTCCTCACCTCTGCTTATTTACCACTTGGGAAGCCGTCCTCGATTCCATGTTGAAAGCGCTGCCATTAGAATCTTGAGTCCTCAACATTTGAATCGCTTCCAGAGTGGATCCTCTATGCAAGGCTATCACGGCATCTAAATCATCGGTAGCAATTTGATGAATCGAAGCGATCCTGTAACTGAGCTCATGAAGGACATTGAAAGCAGCATTCAAGCTTTCCGATAAAGACAGCAAGATGTGACCGAGCTGCGGTTTCGTCATGGCGACAGATGACACACCCTGATAATAATATCTAAAGCGTCTGCTCTTTGAGATATTATATATGGGCGGGAACATTTGTATGACAATATAGTTAGCCATAATTACTGGCTTCAAGTGAACGTGAATACGGGGTTCGCTTAAGGGGCTCATTTTCGCATCGACAGAGCGAATGTAATGTTACACACTTAGGAAAGTCTGTCTACGTTTGAAGGCCAATACTTTTATCATTGTCTCTAAGCTCCATGAACCAGAGCTCGTCCAAGATCCGGCCGTCGCGATAGCCGCCAAACAGGACCGCCTGCCGCTCGCTCACGGCTGATAGAGTGGCTCCCAATCTGATTCCAGGACATTCGCTGCCCAAGTCAACATCCTCCCAAGACGACTTCGAGATCACCAAGCTAATACTAGCGCTCAGATGACGTAAAGATCATTCATAGTGCGATTACCGAGATAATGTCATTTTAAACGAGCCCAATCCTGGTTGTAGCTGCTCTCCAAAGTTTGGTGATTTTTCGACCGCAACGAAAGGCTTTCTTTCCAGGATAACCCCCAGATTTAGGAACGCCTTTTCATTCCTGGATTGAAAGATGCGCCTCCAAACAACCTTCCCTGGTTCGGTGAATTCTGCCAAAGTGATCTCGGAAATTTTGTCCGGGTTCTCGCCGCCCGCCAGAATCCACAGATCTCTGCGAGTCTCCCCAAACAAAGGCAGCGATTTCGGTATCGGATAATCGCCGGTGACCGCCAACGGAGTCCATGTAAGATCGTCAATCGAGAATCTCCAAAGATCATGAAAGAACTGCTGCTTATCGCGACCCCCGAAAAGCAAGATTGAGTTCTCATCATACGGAGCCATGCTCGATCCTTCGCGAGCGGATGGACTTCGTCCTTGGACAGTCCGATGGCTCCATTTCCAGGTCGCTACATTCAACCATTAGCAGCGTCGCATCAGTTATGATCTTCATCACCAATATCAAGAAACAGAGTCTCGTTCGTGCAGAAACGCCCAACGAATCCGCCAAAGACAACCATAAAGCCCCCGGCGACCGCTGTTGCATGCGAATGTCGACCTGGATGAATCCGTCCTCGAACAGCGGGCCGATCCCAGAGACACCGATCAACTTGTAGGCGCCACACGTCGTCGAGCTGCCTTTCCTCATTCATACCACCGTAAACGATCAATGACGATCGCGATGCGTCGTAGGCAGCCGTATGCTTGTATCTGTGCGGCGGGCATCGTGACCCTAACTGAATCCGACGCCAGACTAACTGGAACGGCTGAATGCCTTGATCTGACATCAGTTCGGAAATGGCCTGCTTTCTGGAGCTCGAATGTCGCATCTGATTCTTCAGCTGTAAGTTCTCATCGAAAAGGGATTGGTTCTGCGTTCGAAAGGATTCCAAAGCCGTTTTTAGCTGCGAAATCTCGTGATACAGCGAGGCGTCACTTTCGTGTTTGACCTGCTGCTCTAAACTCGGTTCAATGGAAGGGACGATCCGATGGGGTGAATTTGCACCTTCAATATCGGTTCCGGTAAATAGAAATGAGAAGGATTGCACGAGTATCAGGCCCAATTCGAACGGTTCATCTCTATGGTCAGACAGCTGCCTCAACGAAATGAATTTACTTCGATGATAGACTTGACTCAAAACAACGAAGGCACAAAGCTGAAATCTGCACCGAATCAGAAATAACATGATTAGTGTGGCGGTTACGATTTTACAGTAAAGGATAATGATGAGGATCCTGATGTTTTCTTGTTTTTTGAAGATTGACAAACATGCTAACCCAATGTTGGACACATTGCCGAATATCGGCGCTTAAACAATCGATAACAGCACGAACCTGATGTGCTCGTTCGGATGTTGACGGGCCAGATAGCGCCTGGGCCAATTTGTCGCTGATTTTGTGTGGAATTAAAGTCTCCAGTAATGCTACGACCGACTCTCTAAGAATCGCTATACGAAGATCGAGATTTATGCCATCTGGTAGCCGACTTTCCGAACCGATCTGATGAACTGTGAGGCAACGTCGGTTAGCGATGGCTCCACTAACAAAAAACTATGGGCAAGCTGGAATGAAAATTTCACCGAACTTGTTGCAAAAGAATGAAGGGCCTGTTTCGCTTGAGTTTGCAGAACGGGATCTTCCAGGGCGTTCTTAGCTATGAGCTCGAAGCCATCGGCATCAATCCCGTTTCTAAATGGAACTCAGTTTATAAATCAAGGGAGCGAGCGGGTTGATCGAATTGACTTTGTGATGAATTCGCTGCAATCCGACACGATTTTTCGGAATTGATCGAATCGCGCGACATTTAACGATCCGGTCGTTGATGGGTGCTTTCGCAGAAACGAAGTGCTTCGAACCCGCGAAAGCCAACGTAGCGCCATGTCCAGCTAGATGGTGATCCCGGAAACACTGTGACTGCAATCACATCGCGGCGATTGCTTGCAGAACCAATTTATGTCGCAGGACCACCAAATGATTGGCATTGTGCTGCCAAAACTGATCGAGTTATGCAAAGATTCATTCTGAGTCTAAGTGAAGGATCACGTTAAAAAAAGGCGAACGCGTCAATATTTTTCCCGAGTAAAACTCCGTTATTTCCAGGAACCCCAATCCAAAAATGGCATTTCAAACAATATCAACCCGCCCTTGGAATCCATGACCCATCCCAAAAAATTGAATCCACGCCCCAACGGCGGCCCTAAATTAGATGACCAATCCCCCCTCCCCCATTTTGGATCAATCTCTGTAAATCTAAACCAACAATTTTGGTATAGTTACTATAGTATCAAGATTCAATATCACGCTATCGCTAATGGTGCTTTGGTGATCTGTTTCCTCGCTGAACGATCTGGTCATAGTCTCGTTCAGAAGCGCTCTACTCGCAGCTCTGCCAGTCACGAAATCCTAATTCGCGTTTTGCCTGATTATCGATATGTACCAGTCGTTTATTGGAGCGAGTGTCATTCGAATCGTCATGGTATCGTGGTGTCAGAGCAACCTGTAGATACCAATCCCAGTATGGGAGATTACTTCTGTAATGAAACCTAAGGATTAAAAAGAGCAGGCGGACTAGAGAACTAAGACGACCACAGGAGCAAGACGGAAGAGGACAGAACTAAAACGAGAAGACGAAACGAAGAGCGAACATGCTACGAAGCAGAACGAAGACAAAATTTTAGGTCCAATACATGCGTTAACCGAACTGAGCCACCCTCGATTCGGTAGCTCAATTCGGTCATGCAACTCGTAACTCTATTTAATATGGGGACGATTTCGGTCAGTCACAGTATGAGATATCAACTTCACTGGCTGCGCGATGCCCAGCGCCGAGGCCGCTACTGCCATAAGGCGACTCATGACAACATCCTTGCTCGGTTTGCCGATCATTTCACGTTATGCAAGATCTTATTGAATCATTGATCTATCTTCATTCGAAACGTATCATTCACCGGTCAGGCTAGGCAATGCCATGTTTTCTGTCATTGACGGGTATATGTGGATCCGTTTGTCAAGGAAATTCACCAGTACTCTTTCTTTAGTGATTGGCCCAGCCTTGGTTGGATGTGCTTCGAGCGTATCGTATGGGATACGTACGAGTCCCGATATGGATTCGACCTGTCATAACCGACGGTAGCTTGCCGTTGGTATTTATCAGTTGTTACACTGTAAGTCTGTAACAGATAGCTTAATGGATAAAGCTTTCAGTTCGTTCAACGCCGTTTTGAACTGAATCTTTATTGGCTTCTTAAAATCGTTGTCTACTCTCCGATCCTCTGTTCCATAGTCGAGCTCTCCTCCTCGCGATCGTCCTGCTTAGTTCCTCCGTCTGATCCTGTCCCTGGTCTCTACTCCTTCCCCTTCCTTCTTCTGACCATTCAGACGGTTCTCGGTTTATTACAGTCCCCATCAGATTGCTTCTGTGATATTCCGTCACACATGATGCATCTCCGGGAGTATTCATCGATCCAACCTGAGCAGCTTCTGAAGGAGATCGCATTAATCCGTCCAAAGCTCCAAGCTCTCAAAGAGAAAATTTAGGCTCTACAATATTCAGAAGCAAATTTAAATTCTGTAATAGTATCATAAATCCTAATTCATCAACCATGTTACATGTGCTAGAATGGGTTCCCCTTTTAAGTTTACTTTGAACTGCACTTTAGTAGTTTAGTTGACCAAATCGTGAAAAAATTTCAAAACAATTTTGCGGACTCCGCAAAATCTTGTGTCGGCCGATTGCCAGATGCCTCGTAATTTCCAGATGGCGCTTCCATATGCTAGGCGCCAGGGCAAACGATTTGTTCGAATTCGGGCCCATGTCAATCCGTTATCATTCAGTGACCAATACGGTATGAATCCTGATATCGCGTAACCAAACGCAGGGTGTTCTTAGCTTTTACAGACTTTCCTGAGAATCCCGACTCGATTGATTGGACGACGTATTTCCCATTGTTTCGCAACACGGCGCCAGAATCTCCGCTCGTTCTGGATAAATCTGTCAGTATAGTTGATGCTGGATGCGGATTCGGGGGTTTGTTGGAGGCCCTGGCACCTCATTTCCCGACTAAAATGATTCTCGGAATGGAAATTCGAGAGCAGGTCGCTAAGCACGTCCGGAAGCGCATCGCTGAGCTTCAAGAACAAAAACGGGTGCTTTTTATTTTTCATTTTTAGACTGTATTAGTTTCAGCCATCTCAATGGCTCTATAATTTAAACCATGAGATTGATGATTGTTAGGGCACAGAAGAATGGAACTCGACCGTGGCACCATTCTCGAATATTGGAATCTGCAACACGAACGTCATGAAATATTTCCCTCGATTTTTTTCAAAAGGCCAGCTCGAGAAGATGTTTTTCCTCTTCCCGGATCCGCATTTCAAGAAATCCAACCATCGGCGTAGAATTATCTCCACAAATTTGCTCAGCGAGTATGCTTATGCTGTTAGGGTAATAGTTTTTAAACCTCTTTGCAAATGTGTGTCATCAACAGTCGCAGGTCGGCGGCCTAATCTATAATATCACCGATGTCGAGGATCTCTACAATTGGACCGTGGATCGATTCGAGGCACATCCATTGTTCGAACGTGTTTTAGAATCCGAACTGCAGGATGATATTGCCATACCGGCCATGTTCAAGACCGACGAAGCGCGCCGTGTAAAAAAGAATAACGGAAATACGTACATGAGCGTCTGGCGAAGAATCGAGGATAACTAGACACCGAATAAGTCTGAATCAATCTCGATATTTTATCAATGAAATTCGCGATGCATTTTCAGAAAAACCGAGTCATAAAATCATAGGTTGCTCTTAACCATAAATATCGTTGAGGGCGGTGTCATCTTCAGCATCGGCGAAATTTCGCGGCGCGGCACCTTGCGGTGCCTCGATATCTTCATCGTCGAAGTTGGCGACGACTGCTTGCTCTTCATCGAACACCTTCTTCATATCAAGGTACTTCTGATACTGAGCAGCAGAAACCGATCTCTTTGACTCCTTCAAAGCTTGCATCAGCATTCGCTTTGTCATTGTTGGGACCGGGTCTTCTTCCATCTCGTCATCGGAGTTGTACGTCTCGCCAGCAGCTTCAGCGGCGGCACGCTTTTCCGCTTTCGCCTGTTCTACTTTCAAGCGAGCCTTGATGGAATGGCGAATGGCGATACGAGCCGCCATCTTGGCAATTCCGGAAAGATCGGCACCCGAGTAACCCTCCGTTTGTTGGGCAAACCACTCGAGATCGACATCAGGATCTAATGGAGAATGACGCAAAGACGCTTTTAGAACATTGACACGGGCTTGGAAATCAGGCAAATCAATAAAGATGGTCTGATCCAGACGACCAGGCCTTTTCAAGGCCGGATCGATAATATCCGGCCGGTTGGTAGCGCCGATAAAGAAAACCTGTTTCTGTGGGTTGATACCATCCATTTCGGTCAGCAGCTGGTTCATAACACGATCTCCTGCACCGCCGGCGTCGCCAGATGAGCCACCACGAGACTTTGCAATCGCATCCAATTCATCTAGTGAGAGCAATTTAGATGAAATCATGAGAAATAAAATAAAAAAGCAATAATACCGAAGAACAGAATGCATGGTGAAGCCATACGAGCCTTGTCGAACACTTCTCGAACGTTAGCTTCGGATTCACCAAACCACATGGTCAGAAGCTCGGGTCCTTTAATCGAGATGAAGTTGGAACTGCATTCGTTGGCAATAGCTTTGGCCAACAGGGTCTTTCCGCAACCAGGAGGTCCCCATAAAAGAGCACCACGCGACGGCTTCTGACCGTACTTGTTGAACACTTCCGGGTATTGAATTGGGTACTGGATCATCTCGATGAGGTTGCGTTTGACTTCTTCCAGACCACCAATGTCCTCCCATTTGACGTCGGGGACCTCGACAACGGTCTCGCGAAGAGACGATGGGTTTACGCTCCTCAAAGCATCTTCGAAATGGGTCTGGTTAACACACATCGATTCAAGAACTTCGGCGTCGATGTTCTGCCAAAACAGATAAGCGATTTGTTGCCCAGAGAATTGACAATTTAAACCTCTTCTTCGATATCGATGATGTCCATCTGTTCTCGGATACAGTTCAAGGCAGCTTCCGTGCAGAGCTGAGCCAAATCGGCACCGACAAAACCGTGAGTAGCTTCAGCGATCGCCTTCAATTCGACCTCTTCGTGCAACTTCATGTTCTTGGTGTGAATATGAAGGACCTCCATTCGACCTGTCATATCGGGGACTCCAATTTCAATTTCACGATCGAATCGGCCAAATCTGACGATAATAAGAGTGTTGCAGAACAGGAGGAGATGAAATGTCCAACCGTCGCAGAGCTGGATCGATAGAGTTGGGTCGGTTAGTGGCACCAATAACAACAAGTTGGCCACGGCGCTTCAGCCCGTCCATCAAAGTTAGCAACATCGAGACAATACGACGTTCCAGTTCGCCGTTGGTTTTATCACGTTTCGGGGCGATCGAATCGATTTCATCGATGAAGATGATAGCGGGTGCGTTTTTCTCAGCCTAAGCGCAAATGGAAATTAGCTTGTTATAACCGCACAAGAGGATGGTGAACCTCTTCGAAGGCGCGTCGAAGGTTAGCTTCGGAATCACCGGCCATCTTCGACATAATCTCAGGACCATTGATAAGATAGAAAAAAGCACCGGTTTCGTTGGCAACGGCTCGAGCCAGGAGCGTCTTTCCCGTTCCTGGCGGGCCATGTAGCAAGACACCACGCGGTGGCTTGACACCAAGATTCTGAAACAGCGTAGGATGACGTAGGGGAAGCTCGATCATTTCACGAATTAGGGAAAGCTGCTTGCCCGCACCTACAAAAAATAATCATAAGCTATACCTGCGATTAATAGTGAAAGTGATTTCGAAAGAAAAACGAATAAATAAAAAGAAATCACCTCCGATATCGTCGTAACCGACTTCATCTAGTCGTTCTTCATCTTCACGTTTTAAGGGTTCTCCATCACAGTGAATCACCGTCTCTGGTGCAACAATACAAAACTCTTGTTCAGACGGGTCGATCTCCATCACCTTGAACTCGACAGCACGGAAACCAGCTCGAACTAAAAATGTATCGCCCTTCCGTACTGGTCGATAAGCTTCCATGAAGTACGGCTTCAAATAGGGTTCGAATAAGCCACCTAAGCAACAACATCAGGTACAATACTATCAATGGCTAAACCCATCTACCGGTGATTCCTTCAGTAGTATCCTCGAAAGGCAAAACGTGAACAGCTTTTCCGTATTTTATATCGGGGACTTGCACAACAGTAACCAAGTCCCCAAGTTTAACTCGTAAATTCTTACGAACGACTTTGTTCATTTTGATTGAGCCGTCGTTGCAAGTATCACCAGATACTGCAACAGCAACAGTCTCATGTTTCCGTTTGCCTTTTAGCAAAACGCTATCACCGCGAAAAAGATTCAGCTCTAATATAAAACTTTTATGGAAGCAGCCTTGCCATATAACAATAATCCTGACCTTCCATCTTGGCCGGCGACATAATCACAGCGGAGTTGTCGTCTTCAGGTCCAGCAGCAGCAGTGTCATCGACAACAAGCCGGTTCGGGGAGCGTTTCTTCTCGCGTGGTTCAGCCATTTTGATCTCGGTGCTTAGGATCGAATCAGCTCAAACAAAGTTGAGGCAGAGATATTTCGTTGTGTCTGTAGAAGGTGCGCAGGTCCCGCCCCAGCCACATATTCCAAACACAGGTACTGACTGGGCGCAGCCCTACCATCGATATCGACCGATCTTTGCGATCGTCAAGCACGCGATGACCTGCAGCGAGGGGTCGGTTGGTCAGCCGATGCTGGACCTTCGAGTCTGCATCTAGATTGCAGCACTTCATAACTTGTTCGAGAATGACGACTTGAAGTCAATGCTTGAATCAAGATGAATCGGGTTGCGAAGAAACATTCTATCCATCCGATTGCTAGCGTATTGACTGTATAGCATTATGGTATTTTTCTATTACCAATTCATTATAGCGTAATATAAGAAGCTACTTCGGATATTCTCAATGAGATTACATTGTTTGACTCAAAGATCTTGCTACGTATTCTAGAGTAGAAACATTGAAGAATATCGTTCGTTAGCGGGCACGGATTCTTATAGTATGAAAGATAATCACCCGAAGAAAACTACAAATTGCATGCGTGTATTCTTCATGAGTGACATGCTCGATCCACATCCTCATTGGGAGATACAGCAATGAATCCTGTTTGTGAGGTCAACGTTGCAGATCATTTGAGGGAAAATGTTTGAAAGTGAGTTATAGTTCAGAAGATCAACGATTCATAGTAAAGGTGCTGAACATGGTGTTCAAAAAAGCAAAATTAGATAACAAAGCATAAACCGGACATGTGCTTTACCATAGAAGGATCCAAATATCGACACAATGAATGAATCCTGAGGTAACTTCCAGCGTTTCGTGATTTTCTGACCAGGAAGTGCCAGCTTTTGAATACGAACCGCCTCGCATCGGCAGATCTTCCAGGAAGTATCCTTATATCCGGTTGTAAGGCTCCCGGAAGACCCCTGGGAAGTATCCAAAGCGTTCATGTCATGACGGTACCAAAGCGCCATTCCTTGAGGGATAGGAAACAGAAAGATCTCGATGCAGAAGTTCTTCAGGCATGAAGTTTCGTCTTCAATTGCCTCGAATGACATGGTTGAGGGATATGGTAGGCGGCTTAAAATGGCCTCAATTAGGGCGAACTCGTTTTCGATTTCAGTAGTGTTTGCTGATCGCAATAGGAAATTTCTATCACTGAATTCTACGAGGTGTTTTTCGAGAGCATGTCTGAGCATAGTAAGAGTTAATACAACGAAAGTGAGATGAACAGCTTACATGATTTGTGATGTACGAGTTTCAATCACAGCGCTGATTTGCCATTGCAGCATCAGATCGCCTTCCCTGAGATAGACTGTTAGATTCAGCAAAACAGAACGAAACACGACTGGCGAAAACATTGGCGTTCACTACGAGTAAAGTTCATAAATAAGCTCCAATCTTACTCTGACAGCTGTTTCAGTGGAATAGCGTCCAGTAGCTGGATTAATACTGGAAGCAACGGGGTGGTGGAGAGGGCTACGTGCCGAAGGATCCATACAGCAGTATTGGGACCCTCGATATCCCCCAGTAAAGCCAGTACAAGGGGTATATTGAACAGAAGCTCACGAGACCATCGCCTAGCAAAACCCATACATTAGCGATAGGATCTCGTTTCTTTTGGTAGCAAAGAAAATCCAAATCCGGGAATCTGGGAAAACAAGGAGAAAGAGTACTGTAGTACCATACGGGAGTTGGAAAATTTTGTGGCAATCGGGAAGTATTTGACGCACAAAAGCACGAACAGCCTTTGGAGCATCGTTCTTATCAAGAACCGATAATGCATCAGCGCAGCGACATTTCCAGCGTTTAGCCATGCGGTGATGTAAGAGATGTCTACCCCGTTTTCGGCGCCACCACCTCGAACTGGTTACTCGCAAACGGATTGGCCGAGAATGACGAGGATGTTTTGGTGGGCAGCCGATCCGCAAATCCTTTTCAACGTTCGCAAAGACGCAGCGTGACCAGCGGAAGTCGACAAACCGGCATGCCGCCAGGTCTTTCCCGAACCGAATCTTAGCATCGAGACAATTTGTCGCAATATCGTAGATTTTGGAGAAATCCAACTGACTCAGGCAACGGGTGTAGACGGCCATCGATGCTAGATCAAAAAGAAGCGAGATGATCCTTTGCTTGTCTTTTAATCGGAAAAACTGGACAGCGCGAAACAGGAAGTTTAGCTCGCGATCCGATAAGTTGAATATGAAGATCTAATTTCCTATCAGACAAAATACTTTGCTATCAACCGAGCTGGAAATTTCATAGCAAGATACTGCAACAAAGTAGGCAAAACGGTTTAAAACGTGAAATTGAAGGCTACGTTTCTTTACCGGTTGCTCACAGAAAAGTGTGATGTACACCAAGGGCAGTCCAAAGACCACCAAGTTGGGAAGGCTTTGTTTCTCGATGTAATCCATCATATCCAGCACTTCTTCATGGCAGATATCAATAGTATCACGAATAATGACGGAGAAGAGCGCCCGAAGACGATCCCGCCCAAGAGCTTTCAAGAATTCGTTGAACGGCACATCCCCATCGCTGATTGAACTGCTAACCAGCGGATCCGCAGAACTGATTCCATCAGGTGGTCGGTGTAGCAATGGGAGTTCGTCGAACACCGAATCAAGATTCGAGTCTGTTAATGACGGATACAGCATGGCCAGGCTCATGTTGGGGTCTGCAACGGCTGCAGTAACAGCTGCCATCCCAATTAGAGCCTGAGACATAAATATTCCTAACAGCAGTGCCCAACTAATCATTGGCATGGCCATCGGTCGCTGGCCTCTCTCGCCAAATGACAAAGGTCAAAGACTCAAAGGAAGCCGTCTTGCTTCTACGGAGATTCAGTATTTTGACTTCCCCTATTCTTTTCACCCTACTGATTACCGGTATTTCCCCTGGACTATGCTGGTGTTAGGATTTGATTGCTATAGTGCCAGCTCGGCTTTTGGTATCACTATGCAAACTTTACACTCTTTTGACTCTAAAACGCAAATGGTTGCAGTTGTTAGATAAGAAATTACATTGAGTACTTTTAATGTTTACCTTTGTTTCTGTTAATCTCAAAGAGTTTTGTCATTTCACGGATCAGCTTCCCTTTGGCCTTTCTCTTCAATGCTGCCACATTTTTTATACAAAACCGTCGAATTTTGCCGCACCTGCAATCGGAATCATTTTCCGAAGTGAGTGTCCTTGCTCAGCTGAAAATTCAGATTCAATCAATGCGAACAATGCAACTTGCGCTGGGGCTGATTTCATATTGAAATGAGGTCATGCTAGTTGCTGAGTTTGAACGACTCTTCAAGAAACTGCAAACCTTTCCCATTGCAATCAATGTTTTTAGAGATTTTCTTTTGAAGCCCCAAACTGCTGTCAGCAGAATTGATATTACTCCTACTTTGCAGAGACATAAGAACAATCAGTCTAGCATTGAATGAATCTTGGCTTTCGAGAAAGGGCAATTTTATGTCAGGCCTAGCTTATAGAAGTATTGCGATAAACTCTAAATCTTGAAACAGCAGAAATTGATTATAAGTTAGGCTTCTGTTTTCCCGCTTCTTTACTCTACACAGAGATTGATTTCAGCTTGCAACAATCTTTAATGGCTCGGTCTCCATTAGTATTGGTGCTTTCACAACATTTCGTGCTGACGATCCACAGCGGTATAACTTCTGCCTGTTAATTTCGAACAAACCCTGTAATAGAAGTTTGACCATCACCTGTAATATCAATCCAAGACAAGATAATCATAATCTTAGACAATAAAAGTTTATGGTTTGTCTTGGGTTTTGTCGTAGTATATCATAGCATAGATCGCCAATAGCAACCGATGTTGTTCTGGGCAGTGCTGGGCCAGGCGTCGCATCTGGTCGTTGTCAACATGGCAAAGACTAATTCGATCCATTTCTTGGAACAAGGCGGCCTGGAGGTGTTGCAGCGCTGTATTATCATCGGCTTCATGGTCCCGGCTGTAGCCACGTAAGCAGTATCCGATTCTATCAATGGATGACACCAGGGCTCGCCCGCCTTTTCGTAAAGCATCATCGTCGCGGATGTGGACAAGCTTCTCAGTAACTTCCATAACCTTCGCCTTCAGCGCTCCATTATGATGATGAAAGGCGGAGCCGACCATCACAGTTACAAATCCATCACCATACATTTCAGCTGCCCGACGCCAGTTCGGGTCGGCAAGCAGATCCTGGAAGCCATATTCGAAATTCAGAGAGCCCTCATTGACGCCAGCATCCGCATCGGTCTCGTTAAAGGACTTGGCAGGTGCGGCCAGAACATAGATGGCTTTAATAAGGACATCAATGAAGAATGACGGAGTGGGGTCTGAGACCACCACCCCACCAACGAAATCCGAAGGTAACATCATACGACACATTGTACGTGGCAGACGGTATCCAATGCCAGACCTCAACGATGTCGTAGACCAAGGTCGGTGGCCAACGGAGATCGAGGGCTGTAACGAAATCGCCATTGGGTAACGAACAGGAAACGAATTCGCCCGCATCACCCTGGGACCTGGCACTGACATAGTGGTCGCTGCGGATGCCGACGCCGATCCTATATCGACAACCATGATGGCCAGGGCCAGGGCCAGTACGAGCTGGGTCGTATGCGATTGTTCCATGCTGACGACGCCAGTTGTGATTAACGAAATCTGACGCGATCGAGCGCGGCGTGAGGCTGGGTCTAAAAATAGATTCGGCGCGACAATTGCTTTATGTTTCCAGCTCAATGGCAACTGTGAACTGTCCAAGGAATGGTCGTCTCACCTGAAGGATGATCTGGAACGCCGTTCTAGCCCAGAAACTAATTGTTTGAAATTTCTCACGGTATCGGTGTGATTGAAGACGAATCAGTTTTTGGAATGAGCGGCTAAAGCCAAAATGGCCCTGATGCTGCCGCCTTCAAGCTGCGACACAGCCATACGCATGTTCCTAACTAAGCGCCAATTGCTAGATGAGAAGTATTCAAGCAGTGTAACATTATATGACAAGGGCGGTACGAAATCGGGAAGAGATTAAGCCGTTAGTCATTAGGACCAATTGATCTAGCAGCAACTTGGCTGTCTCGGTTTCGCCACCGAGTGGTATTTATCTTCCCGGGACCATTTGGGGATAGGAATCGTGGTTCCTGCTCTGCTTTGGTAAACGTTGTACACTTAAAACTATGTTAATACCCAATGTCGAAAAACATATAGCCTGCGCTAAGCCAGCAGCATCCTTAGTACCGATTTAAACGTCAACCTCATTTTGGCACGCCAAAGAAAGAGCAGCAAGCCCAATATTTAGGCTTTGCCGAGAATCGATCTCTGACTTTTGTTGTTACTGACAGCTGCGATGTGAGACAATGGAAAGTAACTGCAGCAGATGATCTATCGACCGTCGCTCAACGTTGCGAAACAATCGGGATTCAAAGAGTAATGCAGTTCCATTGCATTTTCAGAGAAAGCAATTTTAAATTGAATGACGTCATACCCAATTGGTCAACGAATACCATCCTAAAAAACGTGGAGCACGGGAGCAGGGGTTCAAGCTGTTGCTGATTCTCGGTTTCAATTAAAGAGCCCTTCACTCAAATGCACGAAAGCATCAGATAAAGATATATTTAAAATATTCAATATCAAGCAATCAACTTAGGCGCCTTCCTTGAACATTTACCCAGCTTCATTGATTACGCCGAAGGTATTGCATCAGAAACCCGAATGCGAAGAACCTAAAAATCAACTCAGCCTGGTCAGCAATGAGCAGCATTGGGCCAGTATACCCAGTGGCGGCGATCGATCGTTCGACAGCTCGTGTTTGAAAATCTTCAACAATGTCTTCGACAGACGACGTCGTGACGACAGCCACATCCGGCGGAAACAACGACCACCTGGCGAACCCATCTTTTAGCGAAGAAACAGATATAGGGCGGGCCAGTATTACAGACCATGGCGTTCGAGATAATCTCACACGATTCGATGAATCGCGCTCGATCTTGGAAATCACAACCGCTTCGCAATTATCGGGTAGGACGGAGACCCTTTCGATATGTTCAAATGGTAGCCGGACGCTTAGCAACGCCGCCACGAAGGACGACCAAAACGGGCGCACCTGCTCGGTCTTCTCGCTGATCTATCAGATCGATAGTGAGCCAACGGCAACTTGTAGCTTGGCACACAGACTGTGTTTAGCAGATCGGGGCAGAAGATTCGCGGCAACGACGCCGAGAACTGCCGCGAAATCCATAGTTGCTCCGAATCGTCCGAGCTGGACGTCGCCACGAAAAACGGCGCCACGCGCACGTCCTGCGACAGGAACATCTCCCGCAACGCTCCATAATAGCTGACGTACCGCCCTAGTAGCCTTTATCAGGCAAGGGGTGAAGGGCGACCTGATGCCGACCGACCCGTATGAACATGCGATAGAATCACGACCGGTTTCGGGGACAGCTCGTTCCGTATCGGGTCCGGGCTCCGAATCCAGCCATGGACCTTGACGAGACCTAGCGCAGCTCAGCACTGCGGGTCCACAACGACCAGGGAAGTCAGACCGGTGGGTTTGGACAGATCCAGTTTGGAGAGGTCCTGAAAGAGGAATGAGAGTGAGGCGGCGAATGGGGGACGGCGGCCTACACGACAATCGGGGGCGCCGGCGATCGACCTAGCCCGGATCACATCGCGAATGGCGCCGATCAGGTACAGGCCACCGACCGTATGGAGACCGTAGACGACGGTGGCCCAGATCGCATCCGATGTCGACGACTCCATCTCCAGGGGATGGAATCTGTATCTGAGGCTTCTTCTAATTGCGCTGCGTGATGAGAGTGACCTCCATAACCATAACGACTCTCCCTATTCAGCGACTCTATCGCCCTGCCTTCCTGCGACGGCTGCTGGCGTCTGGTCCGTCCAGCTGACAGACGCCTTCTCGGGAGTGACAGGACGAAGCTGACAGACGCCTTCTCGGGAGTGACAGGACCAAGCTGACAGACGCCTTCTCGGGGAGTGACGGGACGGGCATAGATGACGTCGACCTCGATTATGTAATCCCCTCCGACATGATTGCATCGGTCGTATTGATGATGGTCCGGTACTGGATCGTGGCCATGGCAGCGGCTGCTCCCGACACCATGATGATGACCGCAGCAAGGCCGAACGAAGCCCAGGCCCCGGACCACATCGCCAGGCCCGCTGATAGTACGAGAAAGACGACCGAGCCGCAGGCCGATACCTGCACGATCCGCATCAGCTTCGACGCCGTCGTCTCGATCGTTCGCCGCGCGACGACAACCACGTTGACCTCGGCGAGCTCCGCCGCGTTCATGGCGGCGTGACAATCATGAGCGCTGCGCATTTGTTCTTGCAGCGCTCGCGACTCGCGATGGATCAGGAACCAGAGAATGGCGTACACGCCCACGACGACGAACAGTTGGGGTTCGTGGGCGGCCATGGCCGTGATCAAGGCGCTGACCACGAGGACGCTCAGTACGACGGTCAGGCCGAGACTGAATCGGTCGAGATGGTCGACGGTCCAGAGCATGGCGGCGATCGCCGTCGCATCCGTGGCGGCGACCTGCGCCCCGGGCGGCGGAATCGCCGGGATTTCCACGCTCTCCTGGTTCGAACCCATCGTGAACGACGACTCGCTGTCTTCCGGCGGCGCCTGCGGCTTCGGCGCCTTCTTCGGTTTCGCCGGCTGCTTCTTCGGTTTCGATTTCGGCGCAGGGCGGACCGGAGTCGGGGTTCGCGCGTTCTCAATATCGTCGTCCTGGTCGTCGTCGAAGTTTTCGCGGTTGCCGGACGAGCCCGAATCGGATTCGGTGCGAATATGCGCGAAGATCGATAGGGCGTCAGATTCCGCGGCCGCCTCTGAATCGTCGTACCGATTTCGAACTGGAGACGGCTGCGTATGGACGGGAGCTGAACGCCTTTCGGGCGTTTTCGTGCGGGTGTTCTTCGGCGGTGCCCTGCCATCATCGTGACGTCGTCGTACCGGGGCCTGCTGCCTCTCCGAGTGTGCGTTGTGCGACGGCTCCGAATCGTTGTCGAACGTTCTTCGATGAGAAGGCGTCTGATGATGGTTTGTCATACGTCGATCGCCCCGATTCGTGTTTCGTGGCGCCTCCAGATCGTCGTAGAGGTCACGATGGCGCTGATGCGTCGCTGGTCGCGAGTTCGCCGAGCGCGTGTCTTCCCAATAGTCGTCATAGTCGTCGTGGCGGCGTTGCTGCGGCGCTTGTCGTGCCTTGGCTGATTCCCAGCGTCGTGTGTCGTCATCGGAATCGTCGAGATGGTATGGCGGGTGTCGCTGGCGGTTCGCTGACGTCCACGAAGGTTGTTTTCGAGGCGGTGCCGGGTCCGTCATGTGCCGGGCTCTCGTTCTTTGCCCATGCGGCTGGGGCTGCCAGAGATCTTCGTCGTCGTCGAAATTGATACGAGTAGGTCGAGCCTGTTGTGATTCGTCGTCGTCGTAGCCGCGATATCGGGATGGCTGCGACGTCCTGTTGGACTGAGCGCGGCGTTCCCGCCCATACGCCCGGTCGTCATCGATCAAAGACGGCGACGAACGTCTTCGGTAGACGTCGCGACGATGGTAGTGCCGGTCCACGTCGTATGGATTCGGGTCGTCATCGTCGAACATAGAAGCGACTAAACATTGAATGGCACGCGACCATCAGGACAATGTTGTGTGTATGAGAGCAAAAATTACCGAATGCTTCGTGAGGCCAGTGTTGGCTCATTCCCATTAAACTCGCTTCACTTCTGATGTCCCCTATAGTCCATGGGATTTACTTTGCGAATAAATCTGACTGTTTTTTTCCACCTTGATAACGTCAATCGGGTCTGGTCCTGACCGAAAACCTGAACAGAGCGGTATTCTGGCTCATGGCCAGGCAGGATGTTGACCTGCCGCGCTGCCTTCGCTTTCCATCTCGTGCCTTCGAATTTGTTCCGCTTCTGGCTGCAGCGAACCGAAGGTCCGCGCAGTCTACTTGCTGTTGCTGTTGGCTGGGATGAGCCTTACATGGGTGGGCTGCTGGTCGCCCCAGCTCATGAGAATCTCGGCGCGGCCCCATCTCAAGTCGTCTCTATGACGAAGCTTCAACTTCGAGCTCATTGCAGTTTCGGTCGACTGAATTGTGGCAGCGCTCGACCATGCAGGACGCCGGCGCTAGTCAGGCTCTGCTGCCAGCTCCGGTTACTAATGTGGCTCACGCGGAACTGGGACCAGACCTTGACACATTCGATTGCTTCGAGTCGAACTCACTCGTGCGTCGGCTAGAGATTCGTAGCCGAACGAACTCGTTTTTCAGGAACCATGCATTGATTCGGTGGTTTCTGATCATGGTCGTGGCGATTTTCACAGCTTTAACCGCTCTTCTGGTTTGGGTTTTGTCTCGAGCGATTTCAGGCGAAAAGTACCGAATTGTCAGAGGTCTGATTGCTTCTGGAACTGTTGCAGAAACCATCTTGGTCCATTGCAGCTTATCTTTTATGCTAGCTTCGGCTGCAGCTTTCTTATGTGCATATATCGAACCGGTCGCTGCAGGCTCCGGTATTCCTGTGATCAAATGCGTTTTGAACGGGCTTAAGCTTCCACGCGTCGTTCGACTCAAGACGCTATTTGTGAAGGCGCTGGGTGTGGCGTTTTCTGTTTCTGCTGGGCTCCCTGTAGGCATCGAAGGGCCTATGATTCATTGTGGTGCAATCTGTGGTGCTGGTGTCTCGCAGGGAAAATCGACCGTCTTCGGCATTAATACTTCGTTCACGAAATTTCCTGGTTTTCGCAACGATAAAGAGAAACGAGACTTTATCTCAGCTGGAGCGGCTTCTGGCGTCGCTTGTGCGTTCGGGGCGCCAATTGGAGGAGTGCTTTTCAGTCTTGAAGAAGGGTCTTCATTTTGGAACCAGAAACTGACGTGGCGGACGTTCTTCTGTTCGATGATGTCGTATTTCGTATTGGCGATGTTCACGTCAGCATTGGTCGACAACAATACTTGGGGCAAGCTCAACGATTCGTCGATGTTTACTTTCGGAGACTTCACCGCGATGGGCCAGAACGAATTCACATATTCTGCCTATGAGCTTCCTGTTTTCGTTTTGATTGGCGCTTTTGGCGGTCTCGTTGGAGCGCTTTACAACCATTGCAACATGCTGATTGCGAAATGGCGCCGTATCAATGTCGCCTCGCCTCTTCGTAAAATAGCAGAGGCTGGTCTGACGGCCTTCGCATTTGCTGCTATGACGTTCGGCCTGTGTTTGATGAACCGGTATCATTGCAAGGGATTGGTAACAGCCCATGAGAAGATTCGAGGGCAGCTCGTCCGGTTTTATTGCCCTGCAAGCTATTTCAACCCGTTGGCATCACTTCTGCTAAACCCGTTTGATGAGTCCATCAAGCTTCTATTCCACGCCTCATTTGAGTTCGATTACTCGGAATTGTTTATTGTGTTTATGCTGATTTTAATCGCTTCATGCTGGTGCTATGGCATGTCTATCCCTTCCGGTCTCTTCGTTCCGACTTTATTGTGCGGGGCTTGTTCAGGTCGCGTTGTTGGCCAACTGCTTAATGCCTACGCGCCGATCTCCACTGTTGATGCGGGGACATACTCGTTAATTGGGGCTGCCTCTGTTCTCGGAGGGATGTCACGCATGACGATATCGCTAACTGTTATTTTGATCGAGGTATGCTTGCTGGAAATGGCTCAATATCCTTTATGCTCATCGCGTTTCTAAGTGTACCGGTGATATCCAGTATGGTCTGCCGATTATGATAACCTTGATGACCGCCAGGTGGGTTGGTGAATGCTTCAACGAAGGTCTTTACGACATTCATATTCACCTTAACGGATGGCAATTTTTGGAGTTTGATCCTCCACCGATTGCCCAATATTTGCTCGCCTTTGACATCATGAGCATCGAGCCGATATACTTTCGAGAAGTCGAGACTGTTGGGAGAATCGTTCAAGTACTCAGGTCTGAATGACATTCTCTTTCACCATTATTGTCTAATCAGGGTCTTAGTAATTGCCCGCATAACGGGTTTCCTGTTGTGGATAGGTCAGAGTTGCCGCAAGGAGCGTCCATGCCTGCATTCAGAGGGCTGATAAAAAGGCAGCAACTAACTGTCCTTTTGCAAGCAAGATGTTTCTGTAAAGATATTCCACAGCCGTATAAGTCTCCTCCAAGAATTCATCATATGGCGATGGAAGCATCGTATCCTAGGTATCCGGCTATTGAAGACGTATGCTTGTCTTCGGAAGATCTTGATTATTACGTTGACCTAACACCATATATGGATCCCGCTCCATATGTTATGCAGCAGTTAGCGCCTGCTTCCACAGTATTTCGCCTCTACAGGACAATGGGATTAAGACATATTCCCGTTGTAACTAAGACCAACCGCTTGGTTGGTATAATCACCCGCAAGGATCTCACTCATATTCGTTTCCGTCGCCAACTTAAAGAGCTTATCAGCGACCAAGGGGCTGTTGGCGATCATGTTGACTGGATCGATGATGTTTCACAATACGAATTCGTGAGAAGTTTCCTGGAGCGAAATCAACAGCACTAGAATATGAATGGACTCCTATAATACTTGATTCGAATTTATTAATAAATACTGTACATACAGGATTCTCCACCCTCGACCGCTGCTTACCACGATACGGTTAGGAGGACTACTATCGTTGCTGGTCAAAAGTCTCGATAAGCAATGGCAAACTACACGAATATACGATCGGCGAACACCCAGCCTATCATAATGTTCAGAAGGTGTTAATCATTCAGTTAACAAAATCCCAACCTGCTCACATCTGCATATTAACTCAAACATAAACCGCCCGATGGCGATGAAGCACACATTTAAAGTTAGATGAGCGCAAGAATCGGGCTGGATCAAACCCAGGTTGTGGTCCCAGCTGCCTGCATGCAAAATTGGGCAATTCAAATTATGTGGACCATTATTAAACCTGTCCATAGAAGCCGATGCTTTAGGTCATAATCAAATTGCCCAGATGATTGCTGAAAGCTCGGTCGAACTTTGACAGTCATCGACATTGGAGTTGCTCGTCGAACTGAAAGTAAAACTTTGATATTGACAAACTGCCCTCGTCTATCGTGACGGTTAATACAGCAAAGCAATTTTGCAAGAATACATACGGGTACAAATGATGATAGCCGCCAGTTATCAAATAATCCGAATTAAGCCGAAAATTTGGGCTGTGCAAACAAGGTGAAACCGGGGAAGAAATTGCCCTACAACAGGTTTGAAAAAGGTAAAAGTCTTCAATGTGAATCATACGTGGTCGTAGAGCTGGCAGATCGCCGATGAGGATCGTAAGATCCATCCAGTTCAAACTATTCAGAAGATAAGAATGTGGTATATTTAGACACAACTGAATGACCTGGAAAACGAAAGGATCTGGAACAATATAACGAAGATGTGATGGGGTAATCAGGGAGGCAGGAATGGCGATTTGACCATCTACCAGCGTAGAGCAACACTTCTACCATATTGATTATCACGACAATGCAATGCGGCCGTTGAAATTCGGACCTTCCAGTTAAAGACAATCATACTGAGGAGCTGGTTTCGGCAACTAACGTATTCTTCAACCTTACCTGTGGAATCATGCATGATGTTAGCATCGCTAGCTACGACATCATCAGAATTTGATAGAACATTAACTGAGACGAACCCAAGGCAACGATACGTTCGTCAATTTTAACGCCAAAAGATTTTCTTCGGAATGGGAATATAATTCTTTCGGTTGAGAAAGCTTCTACTTCGTACTTTAACTCCTCTGATTGATAAGACTTAGTGGTAATACTGAATAACGTAGTGGTATTACTGTGGCCGGGGACGCTGACAGAGAATCTGAAATCCGCACTGTTCACGACTTCACAAATGACCATGCAATCTTCCGGCCCGAATGAAGCCCTAAGAAGACCTAGTGTTCTTCAGCATCGCGAACAAAAGATATAGGAGAAGAAACCTTCTGAACAGGTAGGAAACTTCCCAGAAAGCTGATATTGAGCAACCGGGTACACCTTTTCAGACACTGACACAAGAAATAAGGGCATCAAGGTCGCCACTCACCTCAAATGAACGGATAGAGAGCCCGGAATCCACGACGATTGGAAGCCTGAATGTGAGCTCTCGATACATTTCTGAGTGCTTCTCTGCAGCATATACTGCTTTGACATTGCATGATCCACTGTTGCAATAATATGAGAAAAATAAAACGGACTCGTAAAAACAAATACATTTTTTGCATACAGCAATCGACAACAACATAGACCGATGCAGATTGGCCAGGGCGCAGAATAAGATCGGAATCCTGTTTAAGCTCCAACATGGCAGAATCTGTGCAGTTTGAGTCCTCAAAGATGAGATTGATGTCGTTAGCAGCCACTTCTCCAACATTGTGCAAAACCATCGGCATTGATAACGCCTGAATATGGATAAATACAGAATTTCTATTAATACGTAATCGCTCAGCGATACCTGACCGAAAAATCCCCGATAAGTATCTGATATTTGAACCTTCAGTAGAGGAACAGCAGAGCATATCCGAATAGGAACAGGATTATCCAAGAGCCTGAGAAGTTTTCCAAAAATTATTGAGCGATTGACGGGTAGTGATAGCAGCTGTTCAATACCTGTCGATTTTGTGATGCGTCTCGATACCAAATAAACGAACCGAAACATTGGATAATTGAATAATTCCAACAGAAAGGGGAAGTATGGCAATACGAACGTTGTTTTCCTCCAATGGTTTCAGCGTAAGGGATATGGGGAAAGATTCGTAATCAGCATTGTCGCATTCAATAAACAAGGAGGAAATAGGAAGCTCTGAGTACCAATTATTTTCGAATCAATCACATAGACTAAAGGCTAACAGTACGATACCGATTAGGAGCGGATTACGAACTGTTACGTCGACATAAAGAAACTGCCCGACTGACAGATCGAAAGACTTTGCACCTTTCGGCTGACCTCTTTCTGGAGACATTGCTGAAGGACGAAACAAGAACACGTCATCATCTTGATTGGTTACAGCCCGACTGGGTTTGGAACGTTGTGGTTCTCTACATGGCGATCAGAGATTGTGCATGAATTTGCAGCAGAAACACCTTGATTTAGGAATAAGATGTGCCTCGATTGGCAGGATTTTTAATCGAGTTATAACCGGCACCCCGATCATTTCGATATTTTGTGTCTTCGGGACCAAAGGAACGAATCGACACAAATCGCTTACTGCGATTTTGTGAGTTTGGGTATGAGCTCATACTACATCAGCCATACCAATCGCTTTTTGTCGAACTGAAGATTTCACTCTGGTCAACAACTGAGTTAGGTACATACAGACGTTGCTGAAACGGTTCGTGGCCTGGGCAGACGCTACCAACTCTGAAAGTATTGGAATCTGTAAGGCCTTCCAAGAACGCTGCGAAGATGACTCGTTCAAGTCGTAAACTTGCGAGCATAGAAGCGACTGCATACATATAAGAATGAATAAGGCAGCCCGGACGGCGATATCTACCAATGAGAAAGATTCGTGCCATCTCTCTTTCTGTGCGAACAGCAAAGCCGCCTCTCTCATAAACATCCCGAACTTCCGTTTAGCTCCTTGCAATTGCGACAGTATGGCACTTTCGATCACAACGCTGATCCGGTCGTTGATTGGAATAGAGCCACACAGCTCGAACGCCCGGGACAAATAATCTAAAAAACGTCAGCTCGTTGGTATTAATGAGCATTTCTTCGAACTTTGGGATTCGACAGGCTGATGATGAGACGCAGAGAATCGGGCCAATTTGAGAAATGCCTCGATTCGGAGCGATTCCGTGTCTGGACGGTGAGCATAATTTCTGATCGCTTTATCGATGAGCGCGACTCGATCGTCATAGGACGCGGTGGGATCGCAACAAGCGAGCCCTTCCAGAGCGGCACCTCTCCAAACAAGGTCGCCGGACGACTTGGTAGCATCGATCGCGGCCAAATACAGTTCTCGAGCGTCGCTCACAATTCCACTGAGCAGACTGTAATCCGCTGAAATTTTTGAAATGCGTCCCTAAAGACAAATTAGAGCTGGAAATCAAGATACATGGCGGCTACGGGTAGCAAACGCTTTTTTTTGGCAGGATCGTGCGCGACGGGTTTATCAGACGAAATGTATGGAAGCTCCTGTGATGAGCTCAAAGCCCTGGCAGCTTCCAACATCTCCTAAAAGCACGGTTGGAGGCTAAACCGGTGCGATTCGAGATTACTGCTGACACAGATTAGACGTTCGACCACGTCCATCACCAACGTATTCATGTAGAACTGCAAATGCTTCGTATCCGCATTCGGCACCCTAAAGTTCACAATCACTAACTCTATGCATGTATGTTAAGAGCCATACATAACGAGATTTTGCCTCTCCATGAGGTCCTGTTGTGAATCAAGCGGCTCAAACGCAAAACACCGCTTCACTAAGGCACCCGGGAATTGCTTCATCGCCGATACGAATTCTTCATGCGGAACGTCCAGGTCGGGGTTTGAAGGGCAATGAACGACACCGATTACAGCTAGGACCTTCCTGTGAAGATATATCGAATCCCAAGGCGACTCTAACCCATATTAACAGAAGCTTGCTTTACCAGAAAAAAAGGAAGAAATACCGAACAGTCTGGGATTATCACTGAAATTGAGAAGAATATAATCGGTGTTTCTGGAGATGTTCTTGAATGGATTGTGTGCCGGAAGTGTCAGCATACTCAGATCATATCTTCGATTCCGCTTCACAACGTTCTGTAGCTTTTCATGAAAACCAAGCTCACAACCAGCATCTTTCCCACCATATACTTATCCATGCCCTCGGGTGGAAGCCGCCCGACAGTGAAGACCGCGATCAGGATAGACCGGGTCGCCTCCAGGTCCGACCAAGCATCGATCATGGCGGCCTAGGCCAGCCACCGTCGACGGTTGCAGAATCGCGCACCGCCGGCGTCTTTCTACCTATAAACACTTTAATATTTGAAAAGTCTGTTATGGATGTGGGATGTCTTGATGACATGGGCGGGCCGCGTCCCCGAACGTTTCTTCAGTCAAAATTTGCTCAGAGAACCTGCGAGAATTATCATTGTTGGTTGTGTAAGGCGCAATGGTAAGCATTCATCTCTGGCATTCTTCTCGCCATCCTTGAAGTCTCCGGCAGTAGCATCGCCGGCTTCGGATTCTCGTCTGGTTAACGACGGGTAACGGTAATCAGACCATGATGTTCAGCAGAAATGAGTTAGAAGAAGTTGCCCAAGCGCCAGCTGATAGAGAATCAGAAGCTTATGACATCAATCTGGAAATGTTATTCAGTTTGCTCGAATCTAAATTTCAATCTCTGAGTAAGATTCACAAACCCTCCTGCAAAAGGGTACACTTCATTTAACTATTCCAACAGTTTTTTTGTTTATGTACAGTATTTCTCCAACGTTTTAGAACCCTCCTACAAGAGCATTGCTCTTATAAGCCTGATCTACTTCTCTGTCGTCAAATGTCTTTAACGTCGACGAAGCTGCTTTCCTAGCAGCGCTGTTGGCAACACCAGCCTCGGCTAGTCGATCATATCCGTTCACGAGACGCGACGCTTGCTGTCCGTTGCTGACCTCACCACCGGGAGCAGCATCAGCGATGCCGACCTCCTGCTGCTGCGATCCGCTTGCCCAATGGTTATCAAGCGCCCTCATGTTGGCAGAGTTGATGACCCGGCTCTCCTCCGAATCGCCATGTTGCAGGGCGCCTTGCTTCGACTCCAGATGTTGTGCAGCTACTGAACGTCCAGCAGAAGCCCCGGCAGGCCCAACCAGAATAGCATCGTTAGCAGCAACTTTCGCTGTTGTTTGCTTGTTATAGGCTTCGTTCAAGTTGTTGGCATTACGATCAGCAAGAACAGACTTCTTGGCTGAGTTGATGCCCCGTTCACGAGACTCTTCAAATTCGGCCGCCTCCGACCCACCGGTTCCCAGAGCTGCTCCAAAAGGGGAAAACCGCTCGCCTACCGATGCAAACTTGGCGGCATCCTTTTTCGAAGCACCGCGATCAAACTGCTCCGAGATGAGAGAATCTTCTTCCAGATGCTGGTCGATGTGATCGGCGTCCGAGGTCGCCTGTTCACGTCCTTGTAAGAGATTATGGTAGGAAGACCCAGCTCCAGCTACAGGGCCGCCAATCAATGCATCAGATGCTACAGTTCCTTGAACGATTCCAGTGTCTAAAGCAGAACTGGTCTGGCGCCCATTCTGGTCGACGAGCCGCGAGTTCGAAGTAATCAAGGCTCCGCGATCAAAATCGGTGATCAGGGATTTCGAGTTGGAACCTGAAGATCCGGCTGCAGCGCCAAACGGACTTCCACCAGCGCCGATATTAACGGATTGGCTTGCCGCGCCAATCGCATTCGCCCGATCATAAGAGGCGACGTTCGAGTTCGAGTCAAACTGATCTGCATGGTCGTTGTTCTGGAGGTTAAAACCTTTGCGATATCGATCGAATTGGTTTTCTCGCATACTGCCTGCATTTCCAGGTATGAAGAGCAGAGGTTCGGATAGGATGGTTGGTGTAATAGCCAACAAGGAGAGCAGGGTGAAGACGTGTAGACTCATCTAGACAAAATTGAGCTGATCTGAATATTAGCAAGATCGATTTGGACTGGAGCCGGTTGCAGAAGGATCCCTCTTCAAAATCACGGCGAATGCCATTCGCCACAAAGAGAGTTTATGGGTCATCCGCTTTCCCATGCTCCGATGGCCGAAAATCATTGAGGTCGTCTCAAACTGCTTTAATATTTATATGTAGCAATTACATCAACATGCATTAGCCGAATGCTATTTTACAATAATATCAGAATTGTTATTAGACACTTTTTCGTACGGAACGACAAAATCACTAGCAAAGCCAGAAACCATCAGTGAAGTCATGAAACGACTGAACGGAATTGAAGTTATGTGTACCTAGCTGTAGGATTCACGTTGCAGGTAGACAATGACAAGCTGATGTTTATCATATAAGAGAATTGTAGCAGTAAAATTGGAACGATTATCAGCCCCAATCATAACTTCGATCGTCTTCGCAGTTTCTTCGTTCTGACCGGCGACGTCACGGAAGCGATGCTTGCGTCGACCACCGATTGGCAGGCCCGCAGCCTTCGTCGTCTGTGCGAATGCCAGGTCTGTGAGCGTGACGGGCCGCAATCGTCGCACATCGATGGCTCCCACGACCAGGCGCTGTCGCAGCGCTTCACTATCGCCGGCCGACTTCTGCAGATTCGCGGCGGCACGACAAAATGCGCCCGTGTGTTGGCCCGCTGGCTCGAAGAGCATGCCGGCGAGCTCAATCTGACTGCCAAGGATGTCGTCGAGGTCGGCAGCGGGACCGGGCTCGTCGGCCTCGCGCTGGCTCAGCTCGGGGCGCGATCCGTCTTCTTGACCGATCAGGAGCCCGTCCTCGAGATCGTCCAGGATAGCATCGATCGCAACGATTGCGGCCCGGGTGTACAGGCCCGTGCGCTGTACTGGTCTGCTCGGGCGGCTTATGATGTGTTTGTGATTGCTGAGCGCTGGCTGCAGGGGCGATCCGGTGCCGGACGACCTGAAAGGGAAGGCGTTGGTGATCGGATCGGATCTGATCTTCGCCAAGGAGAATATCCCATTGCTGCTGACAACCTTTGATCAGATGTGTACGACGCCGGCGCAGGACGTCCTGTTCGCCCATATTGATCGGTTCCAATGGGAGGCCGACTTCTTCGTTGGCATGACAGCCCTGCGATTCGAGACGCAACTGCTGGCCAGCGAAGACGATATCCGTATCTATCGGTTTCGACGAACGAACCAGCAGAATGTATAAATTAATCAGATTGTGGGTTTAGATCGAAAAAGGCATCGTTTTTCCAATCGTCGTCAGCGACGGATTTCGTCAGCGGGATCAGACGACCACTAGGATAGACGGCGGCGAGATGAGCTGCTACACGATCGGCCAGGCTGTCTTGGTCTTTAGGCCGCGCGATCTTATCACGAAGGCGCTGAATCTCGTGCTTCCGCCTTTCAGCTTCGAAATCTATCGTCGTCAACGATTTCGCTTTCTTTTTGGCTTTCCGTTTCTTTTCTCTTAACGGACTTCTTGATTTTGGTTTTCTCTCTCTCGAACGACTTCGCGATTTCTTTCTTCTTTCGCGACCTCGTTCGTGTGAGCGATTTGTCCTTTCTCTCGATAAACTTCGTTCGTTGGAATGGCTCCTAGTGCGCTTCCTCTTTGCATGCCTTCTGGTCGAGCTATCTCGATGACCACGCTTTGACTGATGTCTGGAGGAGGAAGGGCTAGGGCTGCGATTGCCTCGCTGCTCCTCATCCTTCAAATGAGCTCGCCACATGGCGTTCTTTTCCAAGTTGCGGTTGTGTTGATCAGCGTGGCGAATATGGCCGCGAAGCAGCCGAAGGCTGGAGGAGAACGGGTCGTCACCCATGGCGAGAAGCAATGAGATGACTTCAGATGACAACCGACGATTGAAAGAACGAAAACATGGCTGAAGGCCGCGCCCACCAAACAGAAGAATCTTGCCAAAAAAAATCCCGTCAATGGAATCTTTTTTTGGTTTTTATCAAAGTGCACAGTCACGGCATATTTTCATAGGGCTGTTTTGTTCCGCAAACTGCCTCAAATGTTTTTGGTTCGCATAAATTGCGCAGTCAAGGCATAAAAAATCATCGCAGTAATCAACAGACTCAGTCACGGATTAAAACGATTAACATTGCAACATGCCAGGCCATCTTGAAGCAGATCATTCCCGGAAGTTATCTACAGATAAACAGGATGTTCGATCTGCGTTTTTATAAAGCCAGAACGAAAATAAAATCTGAAATCTCGGTAATTCACTCAGAGGGGACCCCCTCGCGCGTCCAATCGGCGTCTTCGATTCGCCGTGGCTATGCGCCCATGATCTTGGCAGCCTGGGCTCGCATCCGCCGACGCTCCCTCTCCAATGACGCGGCCGACGCCATCCTCCAAGCCTGGCGTCAACGGCAGACGACGCCGCCCGCGACCTGGGCCCAGCTCCTCGCCCACCTGCAAGCCTCGGCCGCTCAAGTCGATACCGTCCCTCTGGGCAGGGCCGTACACGCCCTCGCCAAGCTCGGATACGCCACACCTGATCTACTCGACCATCTCTCCGGTCGCTCCCTCTATCTACCTCCTGTTTCGTCGTCGTTCCTCGTCGATCTGGCCGACACGTTCGGTCGCGCCGGCCGCTTCGATCGCGACCTGTTCCGTACTGTCTCGCTACGGCTGGCCACGCCGAACGCCCTCGTCGGCCGCCTGTCGTCGTGCCGCGCCTCCACGCTCCTGCACGCGTGCGCCCGGGTCGGGTTCGCCGACCCGCACCTGTTCGCCGCCGTCAGCCGCGACGTCCTGGCCAATGTCGATATCATGCCGGTCACGTTCATGTCGCGATTGGTCTGGTCCCTGGCCCGGACCCGAATGGCCGCCTGTAGCGACCCGAGCCGCGACCTGGCCCGATCCGTACTGGCCCGGCTGCTGGCCATCGACCTGTCCGAGAATCGTTCAGGCGGGTCGTCGACCACGATCGTCACCGACATCATGTGGGCCTACGGGGTCATCGCCGACGTCATCGATCGGCGCCCGCAGGCCCGTCAACTGGTCGCCGTACTGGCCCGGTATCTGGAGCCGCGTCTCGAGAGGACGTCGCCGCATTCGCTGGCGAGCGGTTTGTGGGCGGCGGCAACGTTGCAGACCGATCTGCCCGGCGACCTGTTGCAGGCCGCCGCCGATCACGCCACCCACCAGATCGCAACCTGCCGCTCCAATTCGTGTATCGCGATCCTGGCCTGGTCCGTGGCCAAGCTCCGGGTCCTGCACGACCCGCTGTTCGCTGCTGTCGCCGCTCTGCCGTCGCAGCGCTGGACGCAGTTCCGCCCCGGCGACCTGAACATGGCGGCATGGGCTCTAAGCCAGCAGAACGACTGCCGATACAATGACGCGTTGCTGGCGATCGCGCAGGCCGCCCTACAACAACTGGATCGATACCGGCCCGCTGAACTCTGCGCTCTTCTGTGTACTCTGTCCCAGCTACGGCATCGGACGCCTCTGTTCGACGACGCCGTCCGACGTCTGGGACGCGACCTGGACAAGCTCGACGCGAACCAGCGCGCCATGTTACTGTCGGCGTTGCTGGACGACAGGTGACTGTCGTACTTGCCCCAATCTGAAAAACAATACTCTGTCCAAATGTAATTATTATTATTATTGCCGGATGTTTTTTGTCAGCTCCTTTATTGCTGCGGCGTCGGCAGTTTATCAGCCAGCGCCTCCTGCCATCGCTTCTTATTCCAGTCGAGATTCTGCGGCAGGCGACGTGGCGCTTGGAACACGATACGTCGACGGACATGACCTGTTACAGGGCGGTCAGCGTCACGGCAGCCGAACGAAGCACGCAGGGCGCACCTGCCGAGTCCAGTACGGTCTCGACGCGATCCGGGTCGGTATCGCTGGTCCAGTGCCTTTCCAGGAACTTCACGACATGGGATCGGTCGGTCATGTAATAGTCGAAGACGAGCATGCCGACGACGACGGCGGCGATCACGATCACGATCCGGATCAGGACGGTCTTCGCATCGGTCGTCGACCGAAGGATCTGCTGCAGATCCAGCTCCAGCGGGTCGAACGTCTTCTTCGACTTCGATTGCATTATCGGATGGTCAACAACAACCACAACCACGAACAGCGCGTGTGTGACCTGTCTAGTGTCGTGCTGGTCCCCGTTCCATGACTGTGGTCGTCCCGTCACTGAACTGCATTGACTCAGCCGCCGAAGCATTTCGTAGCGTTCGCTGGCCCCGTCGCCGACATGGATGATCTGAACAAGTCCGAACAGGTACGTACGAACACAGCCGCGAGCGCTCGGGGCCAGTACGCCACGGCCCCGATGACAGATAGAGGCCGACTGAGCTGCCGCTTAGCTGGCCTTCTCCGAGGACGAGGTTGGCAAACTAGTCAACGAGGTAAGCAGGATCGCACCCGGAAGCAGAGGGGGTTGTGCTGGCTCCTCCAGGGATGGTGTTGCCTGTCTGAGCGCTGAATACAGACTCTGGACCGCGTCCTGAACCAGAAGAACTACGACGAGTCGCTGGTCCCGGCCTGGACCGGGGAGATCTGCGAATCGCTGACCCAGAAGTTGGTCGGCCTGAGGAAACCGTTCAAGTACGTCGGTAGGTGTTCGGTCGTACTGGCTGGCCCCCACTGGGGGCACACCATGTGTGTCGGGGACCGATTTCCGGTGATTTAGTGACATGCGTGATCATGCAGCGCAACGGCGCCGCCATCCATTCCGGCCTGTCGTGCTTTTGGGACAGCGTCAATGACGGTCGGGGCTTGTACGACACGTTGTGGACCAGGCACGGAGACTGAGTATGGGTTCATGTACAGGATTGCAGACGGTATTATGGCCGAAGGATAGGTCCAGGGATTCCCTGAATCGGACCATGTACTGTATCACGACCGTGTTCGCTGTCGGTATCTAGAAGCATCAAGAGGAGGGCGCTCCAATTCGTTTATAGTTGTGCCGGGTCGTGCTTGACGATTCGTTAGAGGAGGACGGTCATGTGACCTTTGGTGGATAGATTCTATAAAGCCAATATAGCAGTATGTTGTGCTCTGTTTTGCAATTAGAGCGGTATAGAGAGGCCATTTACGCTTTCTCACGAATTGCCTTCTTACTTCTCTAAACGTATGCTAGCCCGGCAAGGTCGCCCAAATCTGGGGGAGCAGATGATCATTCTGGAAAGGTTCATGTTCGACCGGCCGATATAATGGATCAGATCCGTCAAGGTGACCGCCATGCTAGTAGAATCATTCTCGCCGATCGTGCTGGAAAACTCACGTCTCCCGAGCCCAAATCTACAAAAACCAAGAAAAAACAGGAGGCTGCACGGTGTGAAATAGGCTGTGATTTTGTTGGGAAGAATCCGGTTAAGCTCAGTGTCTCCTGCAGCAGGTGGCTTCGATAGCAGACCTCCTGAAGAGCGTCGAGCTTCGTGAGAAGTTCAGCAGGCTTCACGAGGAAGCACTTTTTGCTCAGGCAAATAGTGCCAAATTCCAAAACTTACAGAAAGGCTTGACAGATTATGTGGCTAATTCAATAATTCTCCATTCAATAGGTAAGTTAAGCAAACAGAATCCCCATCGGAACAAAAAGGACATTTCGCTCTCGATTTCTTCACCAATTGTGTTTGTGGCGGCATCCCACACCATCCCATACGCTATCTCGTTCGTGAATCGCGATGTTGTGGAGTGCAAACACCTCCGACAGAAAGAATCGCCCAAGTTGACAGCATCAGCAGTTCTTAGCATGTCTGTATAAGCGAATGAGGGCGGAAAAGCAATGTTGACAGCATATGCATCAGTTTCGATAAAAAACTTTACCTGCTTATTATAGTATTCAGGAATAATTTTCATGTTTCCATGCAGAGTATCGCCTTGATGGAATAAAAGCCGCGCTCTATCCGGATGGTCCAATCAGCATGATTCGACGCCCTCGTCTATAACGACGGCTGGCTGTTTCCCGTATCGTCTGGCGCTGGCCGCTGAGTTGTCCAGGATCAGGCGGGTCGCCGTCCCCGCCACATGAACCATGACCTGCAAAGTGAGGCCGGCGCCGTGACACTGCCCGCCTTTTGATTAACGATGCAGGAAGCCAAGGGCGATCTGTCGATGTCGGCGATTCCTGCAATGCGATGTCGCTATCGCCAGATCATATGCATGTGGCTGTCGGCGGTCGTCATGTCCTCAAGATTCTATCGATCGCTAATGAACGATTCGAGAATTCGGCGATTCAAAACCTTCGAACTGGAAAGGTTAATCTGACGTTCTCTTCCAACGACGTTCAGGTTGGAGAATCGTTTTGATGATAGGTGTCGTTGATTTGGTTAGTGGTCGCCTTCGATGCCGAGCAGCATTGCAACGGCCGCTACTAATGGCAAGGTCGTCATCTGGGATACAGGAAAGTCGGGTGCATCTAAACAGTCTCGTGTTCTATCCGATCATACGCGAGCTGTTAACAGAATCTCTTGGTAATGAATGCTTTGAAATAGCTATCGCCGCTAAGTCTTCTCTTAGGCATCAAACCGATCCATTATTGCTTAGCGGTTCACAAGACGGATCTGTAAAGCTTTGGGATATCCGATGCAGCAATGCTTGCCAGCACACTGTCGATGGGCATTTCGGCGCCGTTCGAGATATCCAATGGTCGCCCTTCAACTCGAATATCTTCGCTTCCGGTCTCGATAACGGCTTCGTCCAAGTCTGGGATCTGAGATCTGCAGCCAATCTTCGGCGGGAGATCTCAGGCCATCAAGGCCCTGTTCTCGCTATCGATTGGCATCGTGAAGAACCGAATATCATTGCCAGCGCTGGTCGCGATCGACGCATCAAGGTCTGGGATCTGCATAGCGAAGAACTCGTCCCCCGACATATCATCTCGGCGAATGCCAGCGTCGCACGAATCGCCTGGCGGCCGAAATACCCATCTCATATAGCGACGTCGTCGACTCTTTTCGACAGCCGCATTCACGTCTGGGATATTCATAATCCTTACATACCGATTGCTTCATATGCTTCGCACAGTGATGTCGTCACTGGTTTCGATTGGTTTCAGAAAGGCGACGCGGTCGTTTCCTGCTCGAAGGACTCGCATATTGCTATCAGCTCGATATCGGATGCGTATTGTCTGTATGAGCATATCCCGACATCCTGTCTCGATTGGGATGTCAGTGACGGTTTAGCGGTTGTCACGAATGGGCTTAAGAGAGTAGAGGCTTGTGAAAGGAGATTTATTCCAATGCCTTTCCATGTCCATAATGATGCGAAATCATCCAGGAGCGAGACAGTTATGAGATTTATGAAATGCTCAGATGCCGATGATCTTCGTCCTTTAACATCTCAGCAGCAATTCGTATATTTGGCGGAACGTTATCAGCTTTCCGGAGCTTCGTTCGAAGCACTATGCGATCTTAATTCTAAAGTTGCCGATGATGCTGGTTGCCTGTATGTGGCTGAGGTTTGGAATATGCTGCCTTTGTTATTCGCTCCGATTCGGATTCTGGATCCGGTCAAGCGCAGACAAAGTAGCGAGTTGTACGATGTCGGAAGCATGTTCGAGCTGGTTCCTCCAGACGATATCTCGATGGAGTCACTGTTGGAAAGCCTTCCCAATCTGAAAAAGCGACCAGGTACACCGAACGAGGAACTTCGTGAGGCTGCGGTCCAAGATTTGCTCCTGAGGCTGGCTGATAATGGCGACGTCCAGAACTGCTGCGCTATCATGATCGTATTAGGAAAGAAGTTCCATTCCGAGCCAGTGTTTACCAGGCGATGTCTCGTCTCATATCTTGGTATGCTCTTTCCGCATTTCAGGTCGTGCTGTTAATCATGTCTGCTTAGAGCTGCTTCGTAGGCATCAATTATGGACGGTGGCCAACGAGTTGATTCGCTGTAGTCCCGATGAAACCGTCGCCCATATGAATCAGACCGATACCGAAGTGGTTGCCATCTGTACTGGCTGCAGTGAGATTCTCGCCAAAGGACAGGACACCTGCCAATCCTGCCGTAAATCGACCACATGCTCCATCTGTCGAGGGAGTGTTCTTGGCCAGTTTATTCTGTGTCAGGGTATGCCTAACGATTTCCAATGTCATCATTGCGTTAAAGGTATTGATAGGGTGTGGACATGGTGGCCATCCAGCCCATATTCGGGACTGGTTCCGAGACAATGTCCAGTGCCCAACTGGATGTTTGCACCAGTGCCGACCGCTGCAGTTGCCCTTTTGTATTCGATAATATTGTTATTTATGTGAATGTTTTTATGTAAAAAAAAATAAAAAGGTTTTCACTCCGGTCCGTGCTTTAGGATTTCGACGACCCTATCAGCCCATCACGACCCCAATTCGCAACTTCTCTAAGAGCATCCGCACCGGTTGCGCGATATCATGCGTGATTGGCAAGTTTGGCGTAAATAGTGCATGTGTGAAATTTTGGCGCTTCCCACAGGTGCGCTTTTTTATGCGTTCGTAATCCCGCAGCGCGATTCTTTGCGCTGGATTCAACGCATGGAATCCGGCATGCGTTTAATAAATTTTCTGTATTTTGGTATCCAATCGCGCAGGAATCTGCAACACTGGTGGGGATTGTACCTCCTTGCGTGAAAAACGGTGCGTATTTGGTGCATGATTAGTGATAAATCGCGCACAAAAAACACGCAACCGGTGCGGATGCTCTAAGTGCATCTTCTCACTCATCTCATTTACTGTCTGCCTGGGCAAGTCACTTCTTTAATGGCGTCGCTAGACCAGGCTGTCGTCTCGTTCCAGGTCAAATGGAATACACGATCCTATACGGTTCGTCTGCAGGCGTCCAACACCATGGCCGCATTCAAACAGGAACTCGCCCAGATTACCAATGTGCTGCCTCATCGTCAAAAGATCCTGTCTATCAAGGATGCTTTGACAGGGAAACTGCCCACAGATTCAACGCTCCTTGCTAATGTCACTGGAAAGAGTGCCAATGATTCCATTGTGGTGATGATGATTGGTACGGCTGAGAGCGATATTATCGTTTACGATGTTGAGAAAGAAGAGTCTGATATCCTCAACGATCTGGACATCGACTATTCCGAATCTGATTTAGCCATCAATTTTCAATATTCAGCGAAGCTGCAAAAAGCAATCAGCAAAACAGTTATCACTTTGATCCATCCGCTCAGGGAAGGGAAGCCACTGCTGGTTCTAGATTTAGATTACACTCTATTCGATATGAAGTCTATTGCAGCAAACTTCTTAGAACTTAAACGACCCCACACTGATTTTTTTCTAACGACCGCCTATAAGTATTTTGATCTCTGTGTTTGGTCGCAAACGTCTTGGACGTATCTGGTAGGTTTACTGGAAATGCATCTCTCTTCTTTTTTCAATTGTGATTAGGAGATGAAACTGACGGAATTAGGGCTTCTTACTCATTCGGAATATCGTATCAGTTTCGTTCTGGATAAGACTGCTATGTTCTCAATCGATGGTGTCGTTGGAGGAAGAAGGAGAAAACATCAAGTTAAGCCTCTCGACGTGATTTGGCGAAAAATTTCTAGATTCCACTGCAAAAATACGCTTCACATTGATGATCTAGGTATGCCGGTTTCTGTTTTATCCTCGATACGTATCTAACCGTATCATCCAGCTCGAAATTTTGCATTGAACCCTAAAAATGGTAAGATAGCTGTCCATTCCAACACCGCAACGAGTAAATGTTTGCTTCTCAGGATTAAAGATTACCGCTTTTAAGAATGCACAGGTAACCAGGCACAGTGACCAAGAGCTGTGTCTTCTTGCACGATATCTCGAATTGATAGGACGGCAGAGCGATCTAACCCAACTGGATCACAAAAAGTGGAAGCATTTTCTTGCTAGGCAAGGACCCTGTAGCGATTAATATTGATATTTATCACATCTGAGCCAAAAAGTAATTCTCTGCATTAGCATTGCAGCTGTGTCAATATTCAATAATGTCGATATTCGAAGCAAGGCCTCTATTAGAATTTTCTTCTGTATCCATCTCCAACCAAAAGAGACTGTCACCGTTGATATTATTGTTAAGAACTTTTTGGACAAATGTATGATAAAAGAGATTCAGCATCTACCAACTGCACGAAATTGTAGATTAGTTTTATTATAAATGAAGTTGTGTTTTCATTTCTTGTTCATTCGTAAATTCAGAGTCCGCTGAAATTCGACAGAGAGAAAGTGAAACACACAAGTGGGTTGCGCTACAGAGGGTTTTATTAACCTAGCTTATGTCAAATCAGATTGAAGGAATCTCTGTCTGATAACATCTTTTATCATACACTTTCCTCAGGCGCTGTCTCTTCACCTGGTCACCGGTTGTCGTCCACGAATGTTCTCCACCCTCATACGATCAACAGTTGTCGCCAAGTCGAAAGTCGGTATCGCCAAAATGCGATCGGATCCGCCTTAGTTCTCTGTAGAATGCCATTCAGAAGCGGTTTCTAAATATTCATGAATATTTATCTCACGATCTGCTTCGAAAGAATTCGGTACTATATCAGCTTTGAAAATGAATCTATAATCGAATTTATCAAGGTTCCGACCGCCAAAGGGTTTCCAGCCAAATCCCCACAAGAAGCAGTAGAGGTGGCTAAGAAGATTGGCGGTAAAGATTTTGTCGTCAAGGCTCAGATCTTAGCCGGTGGTCGTGGCCAAGGAAAATTCACGAATGGATTCCAAGGCGGTGTTCATCTGGCAAACTCGTATGAAAATAAGTCAGCTATACGAATTTAAGCCTGAACTTTTTTATAGACCTGAACAAGTGAAAACGTTAGCTGAGAAGATGCTGGGGCAGAAATTAGTGACGAAACAGACAGGACCTGAAGGTCGTCCTGTTGACGTTGTTTACGTCGTTGAACGCTTATTTCTTCGGCGTGAATGCTACTTTGCGATTCTTCTGGATCGATCTGCTAATGGCCCAGTATTAATCGCCAGCCCTAAAGGAGGCATGGATATTGAAAAGGTGGCAGCAGAGACACCGGAATTTATCTATAGCGAACCTGTGGCTGATTTAAAAGCCGGCCCAACCGACGAGCAGCTTAATCGTCTGGCTGTCGGAATGGGGTTCTCAGATGAATCGATTTCAGAGGCCAAATCTCTCATGTCGTCTCTTTATCAAATGTTTAGAAAAACGGATGCGACTTTGATAGAAATCAATCCGCTCAGTGAGACGCATGACAACAAGGTTCGCTGTACCGACGCAAAGTTGAATTTTGACGACAACGCCGAATTTCGCCAAAAAGAGATCTTCAACCTTCGAGACCGTTCTCAAGAAGACGCTCGAGAAGTCGCTGCTTCCGAATATGGGCTGAATTACATTGGTCTTGATGGCAACATCGGATGTCTCGTTAACGGAGCCGGTATGTGTTATTTATCTTGAAGATTCCATCGTTGAGCGATATTTAGGTCTAGCAATGGCGACGATGGATATTATCAAGCTTCATGGAGGGTCTCCTGCCAACTTTCTGGATCTTGGTGGAGGCGCTACTGAACGAGAAGTTACGAAAGCTTTCGAGATCCTGGATGCCGATCCCAGAGTTGAAGCTATTATGGTATTTCTGTTCTTGAACGTTATGTTTACCTTCACTCAGATGAAATCGTATTAGGTCGTCATCTTCGGCGGTATTATGCGCTGTGATGTGATTGCATTGGGATTGATTAAGGCGGTGACCGACCTCGGCGTCAAGAAGCCGTTGGTTGTCCGATTAGAAGGCACCAATGTCGACGCCGCCAAGCAGCTGATTGAAGACAGTGGACTTCGTATGATGACCTGCGACGATCTCGATGATGCCGCTCGTAAAGCTGTTCGTGTTGCTGAAATCGTGAAGATGGCCCGCGATGTTGACGTGGACGTCAAATTTGAACTCCCCCTGTGATAAATTGTTGCAGATTGTTTTACCTCTATTGTGCTTATTTGTTCTATTCATTTAATGGTATAAAACAAAAAGCGGTTGATTGCATTTCTGCATTGTATGCTTTATCTTTGGGTTTCGCCCGTTTCGTATAATCTGTTCTGAGTTTCGTGTCACTGCTTCGTGACCCCTTTAAGATTTCCACATTTTACCTATGTATGAACAGTATCAGCATTAATCCACTCCAACAGCTTTAACATTAATTCCATCGCAAACGTTCTATAATGCGTGCTGGAAGTTAACAAAGAGCTAGTCGCCCAGCTCTTCATGCCAATGTGTAGAGACCGATAGCCAGCTTACATGAAAATGCATTATCTGTAACATACAAACTGGACAGACCATTGTAAGGTACATTATTGTAACCTATGGAACCATTTAATAGGGCTCGGTTTACAAAGCCATGACAAATCTAGATCTCGTGAGAGAGATCATAATCAGATATCAAGACGTACTTGGTAGAGCGACCCGTCAACCTACCAATGCTGTCTGGGATCGTTCCAATCGCCGCCGCGATTCGAAAGCGGGCTCGCAGCGGAAAGCTCGAGCAATTCGAAGAGCGCATCGTGGCCCGCCTGGGCCTGCTGGCCCACATCGTCATCCGTTCCGGCAGCGATGGACACCCGAACGAATCAGTCGTCTCGGAAGGCGTCGCTCGTCAGGCAATCGAACGCCTGGCGCGATCTGCAGGGTTTTCGGAACATCTGAGCGATATCGTTGATTATGGCATCATGCTCGTCTTGATCGCCATTCATATCTGTCGCCAGACCAACTTGAAAGGCGACGACGTGCTGGTTCACGCTCGTCATCTCTTAAACGATGCTATCAACGCCACAGCGACCATCACACCGCCGCCCTCGTTCAACGATGCACAGAATCCGGAATCGCCAGCGGTTCTGATGAACGGCTCGGATCCGTCCTGGTCGTTGATTAGCAAAGCGATTGAGAAGCTTAGAGCCGAGGTTCTGGCCTCGATTCCAGCTGATGGCGTCACCGAACATAATGTCCTCTCTGTTGTCTGGCAGAACGACAACGAGGCGGATTTCAGTGCGCTTTCCTTAGAGAAGTATTTACTGACAAATATCGATAACACAGCAGAACCGGGCGAAACCGATCTAATCGAGAATAACGCGAAACGCACCCTAATGATAACAAATCAGGAATTCGAACAGCAATCCATTGAAGACGGAACCGATAACGGGAACGTCGCAGGCGAGGGCCGGTACCTAGCTCTGCAAGCACCAACCGATCAAGATGCTGAGAACGAGTCCGCTTTGATGGTACCTTGACTATATGATCCTCAGAGCTTTTGTACTGAGAGGATTGTTTAGATAGCGCCTTATGAGCCAGCTGAAGCTGCCGCAGAACACGAGTCGATGTTAAGGTCGTCGTCAGAGCAAGAATTGTTGATGTCTCGAGGGCCATCGCCGCAAGCATCGTTACCGCAGGCAACAGCATGGGAGAATAGAGACGCTGATCACGCCGACAATCAGCAGCCGATCGGAGCCAACGAAAATGATGACGACGACAGCCGGTATTTGCACGAGATTCTGGCCGTACTGGTCCAGCTGCAAGACGGACAGAATAACATGACGAAAGAGATCCGGCTGCTGAAGGAGACCGTTGACGGGGCTTCCGGAGCGTTTAGCCACGCCAACCGTTCCGATGAATCGTCGCCGGGCTCGCGCCGACACATCCCAAAGCCAGCGGCGCCTGCAGCGGACGATTGGCGCCGCCTGCGTAAGGCGCGCATCTCCGAAATCAATTTCGACCCGCCACCGCCTCCGAGAAGCGCCCAAACCCAAGCGAAACACGCGGCCCAATCTTCATCGATAGAGCCGATGCAGCAGTTAACCGATTCGGCGAATTCTCCCAAGCTGGACCAGCACGACGAAGTCGGCGTGCGCCAACAACGAGCTGGTGATGCCTCTGATAAGAAACCCCTGATCAAATACAAGGAGATCGAGATCGAGACGCCCGAAGACGCCTGGAGCGATGCGGACCGGAACCAGCCGTCGTACCGTCCCAGCATCATGGTCAGTCCAGCAGAATCGACGAAGAACCGTGCGGCATCGCAAGCGAGCGACGAAGTCACCGCACCGGCAGACGCCGGATCATCATTGGCCATGAAACGCAACACCCTGAACGAGGAGCTGCCGTCGAAGGTCGCCGTGTCGAAGGGCGACAGCGTATCGAGGAAGGCGTCCAGAACGAGCAGCGGCGATCGCTTCCGGCTGCCCGAAGAATCGGCGAGCGCAATTCTGAAGTCGGCCCGAGAGGTAATCGTGAACGCCATGTCGGACGAGCCGCTCCAGACAGATCGTCGCCTGGTTCGCCAGAGCTCCGAATCCGAATCTGATCATATCCAGGCCAGCACGACCCGGAGACACAGCTGCCGAGCTTATTGTTCGTGCGGGCACCAGACCAGACTGCCGTCTCGCGCCTGGGCGGCGGCGTCCGAATCGGAGACGAGCGCGGGGCGGGTTCGAGTGCGTCCCGCTGCCGAGGAATCCGATGATGACGATGCTGGCACGAGGCGGCGAAGCTCACCTCGGCGGCAAAGCTTTCGCAGACACGAGACGAGAACGGAAAGAAGACACGAAACGGGAACTGAAAAAGGGCATCGGACGCCGCAAAGTCGAATGAGAAAATCGACGAAGAGATTCGATGAAGCATCGCATTCTCATGATATGCTAACAAGTCGGTATCTGGAGCCAATGCGTGAACCAAGGTCGGCGTATTGGGAGGAGTCTCCAAGGCTGAAGAGCTATGACGTCGGATCGCATCGTCCGACCAGATTCTATGGATTCCCGGAATGCTGCCTGAACCTACAACCGGCGCCCAAATATGATCTGTATTCGGGACAGACGACGAACCCGTACCTTTGGAGGCATTCGGATTGCCGATATTGCCAAATCGAGAGATTGGGCTTGCGAATGAAGGCGTGCAGCTTTTGCCCATAAAACCCTAATCTTAAGCTGGATTTTGTAGTTCAGAATTGTAGCACGCTTCCTTGGCAACAAAAAAGTGCGCCCATTTTTGTCAATTATACAAAAATGCGCGTATTTCTCGGGAAAAAAAAATGAAGTGAAGCGCAAAAATGAAGAAAAAGTGCGCTATTTAGCAGTGATTTCTGATTCCGAATCTTTCCAGCAATGAATAACGAGACGGTATTGCCGATAGAGCGGGATCTATCAGAAATCGATTCGGGATCCGATGAAGAGATCGAGCAGCAGATGCCACCTGCCAGACAGGCCCGGCTGATACCGTCAATCTGTTAGTCTGTTATCTGGTGCTTCGCCTTAGTTTGTGAACTGGCTCCTCTTAGCGCCGCCGCGAGAACCCGAGGCTAGCCCGGAACCGAGCAGCAAATCGGATGTTGGTCATCCGTTTCGGAATCTGTTCCAGAAGGAGTTGAGGCAGATGATGTATGGAAGTGGTGATGTCAGCAATCCGCTGCCAGAATCGCTCGATTTACTGGAAGACATGACCGTCGATTTTATCACTCAGATGACCAGAAAAGCTGCTCGAATCGCCGGCAATCGCGATCGTGTTCGCAAGGACGACCTGCTGTTCGCGATTCGCGATCATCCTCGGATGTTCGCCCGAGCTAATGAGCTGCTGAGAATGAATCGCATTGTCTCTGAGGCGACCAAGAAGATCGATAACACCGATATAAAAAAGTTAAGATAAGTTATTTACTATGTTTATTCGGTCTCGATTTGTTTTCTTTTCCTGTTGCGGTTGTCTTCTTCGTCGGTATTCTGGTATCGAATACAAACCCTGCTTGTAGAGATGATGGCCGTATAGACGACGAATGTTTTATAAGCCGTTGGACTTCTTCTGGTTTCTGGTTCAAAAACGATCCATTTCTTGTAAGAGATGCCAATAGGTTATCATTGTGTCGGTTGCTCGGGTTCGCTTTCGTAGACGTTTTCGTAGCAATCCATCTCTGAACTTCATGTGACGATTTGGATGCCGTCAAACGGTTTACATTCTGAGTATAATCGTCAGCTTTTGTGGCCAGAAAGCTTCAATCACGTTTTACCGTATCCCGGCTCCTAAAGCTAAACAGGTTTGCTGCTTTTTCTTCATGGATCGCTAGAGTGATAGCCTCGGTCTGTAGAACCGCATCTCGGGCCTAAACTCTTTCACATATCTAATTGAATCAGGATTGCATTGATACCTTCTTCTGTGCTACCAGAAGCCGCTTCAGATCCGTTCTGGGAATGCTTCGTTTCCGATAATAGGTTTCCTTGCTGAAATCCATTCCGGTGAATTCGTCATCATCGGATTCCATACGAAGTTCCCTTATCGGAACAGACCTGCCTGGTTTAGCACTTTTCCAAACTCCTCCGTATTGTTGTACTTAGGTATGGGGGTAGATAAAGGCAATGGTCGCTTCTTCATAAACGGCAATGGGAGGTCGTTGTTATCATGATATTGATCATTATCTAACTGAACGTGACACATTCTATTATCGCCATCGATATCGCCTTCGTCGTCGGTTTGCATTTCGTCGTCTTCACCGAACTCTTCGCGCTCGTCTTCGTCTGTATGAAGCAGCTCTTCATTGCTTAGATCATCGCCCTCCTCTTCGTCTGATTTAGCAGAAGATCCACCATCCTCTGCTTCTAGTTCAGACAAAATACGATCGAAGTCGTCTTCTTCGATGCCCGCGGGATTGTCCATCGTGTCTGTTTTGGCGGCAAATAAGAAAACAACGCGGCCTCGTGATCTTTTTGGAAAATTGTCGAAAATTCTCAGCAAACTTGTTAGATGTACAGGTAAGAATTCATAAGAGCTAAACATCCAGGCAGATATCGATTTGGGAATTGAAATGTTTATTTATTTACTGCCTCGTCTTAAGAACCGAAGCTAACGGCTTCTTGGAGATCAGCTCTCGGGCTGGAGTGGCGACCTTCATTGGAACGCGCTTGTTGAATTCTGTAAGCAGTCAAAAACCGATATCTCCACTAACATCGAAAAAGCGACATACTTCGAACGCTTTTCGTTGCTGAAAAGTGCACTGACTTCGACTTGGGTGTCTTCGGGACGTCGCCAACAGCAGCGTCCCCGGATTGATCAGCTGGTGGGGCTGCGGTGCCACCAGCATCATTGGATTTGGGCCGCTTCACAGGCGGCGATGGATCCGAGCTGACCGCAATGACCTGCGATTGCTTCCGTCGACGATGCCGACGTCGCGGTCCTGACTCTTCCTTCTCCTCAGAAGTCGGCTCGGGAGTCGCTGCTATCAACGCATCAGTCAATGTGGCCAGTCGACAGACGTCCCACAATAACACTGACTTTCAGTGGCATTCTGGTCACTGGCCACGTCATTGGGCGACACTGTAACAGGCACTGAGGGAGTCGCCCCTCCTTCAGTCGCAGGTTCAACGCCGTTTTCGTACGGCTCAGGTGTCGTCTCGACTGTAAACGCGGTTAATTCAAGTGCATGATGGAATCCTCAACAGGCAGCTCACGTTTAGCATCGTTAACGTTACTGGATGCGTCAATGGAGGGGGTGCAGCCCGCGTCCAAGTCGGAGATGGGCTCATCGTTGTGGTCATCGGCCACAGGGGTCGTCTCAACGTCCGAGCTGGTGCTGTCGTCGTCCGACGAGTCCATCAGAGCATCCTCAACCTGGGCCTGAAGCGCGATGAATCTTTTCCGCAGATCATAGAGCGGAGCCCGGGACCGCTCGGCTGACTCGGGATCCGAGGCGGCATCGAACGCCAGGCTGGCGAATGTGGCTGCATTCATTAACACCAGTGTAATCAGATTTGTAACTTGGACGTCTGCATCCTCTATTGTGGTGTTAAACAATGTATCTCGGAGGTCAGAGATCCAGAACTGACCGGACGCCATAGCAACGGCCTCAACATCTGCCACGATACGATCAAGAACCACCGTCTTTAGACGCTTGAACAGAATCTTGTCAAGACCTTTGATAGTAGTGATTGAAATTATGAGTTTGATGAGCGATTCCAGCACTTGAAAGGCGTGTTCATCATGTGTCTGAGGAACGCCTTCCAGTGCCACTTCAAGCTGTAAACGAAGTCAGGGTCATTACAATAGAGAGATTTGAGATCTCAAACCTCATCCACAAATATATCAGCAACGTGCATGGCGATACCTCGAGTATCTTTCTTATCCTTCACGAAAATAGCCGACCTCAGAACATCAATCAATGAGTCGCATACAGACACCTTTGACAATGTCAGTAAAAGCAGAACCAGCATGAGCACACCGCACATCTTCAATGTAATCGTTGGCAAGAATGTACTTAAACAAAGACGTCATCATCTTTCTGATCAATGCTAAGAATTTGTTGAGTCGCAGATGGTCGGTACCGGCCCATTCTCGGACCATGGTCACGAAGAAGGCTTTCAGAAACGGGGCAGCACGGTCCGGAGACAGATTCAGCACGATATCTGCCGAAAAACGTGAGAAAGAAGAAGGCGGCGGCGGTTACTGTGTGCCAAACCGGCAAGGTTCTGGGCGAGTTCGTGCTGGATTAAGGGCTTATCCGACATCCACATACAGTAGTAGAGCGCCTTCCAGAGCTTCAAATAATCCTGTTCGGAAAGCTCTTTGCGTCGATCCAGCCATTGTTTAACAAGGTTCAGGGCGTCATCGCGGATGGATTTGTCGTTGTGGGCCAGTTTCCGAGCCAACGCGAATTTTTCCTCGACGCTGATCGCCATTGCTCGAGAATTCCTGGAAGTTTGCTTGCAGGTCGAAGAAAAAAAATTGCGGCCTCCTCACGGACTCCGGGTCGCACGAAAAAATTGCGATTTTTCTGAAAAAGCAATCTGAGCTTGACTTCTGGAAATAAAGTTTCAAGTCTCCCAATGCATAAAATGAACGAATATATAAATAGTATATTAAGACTTTTTGGACTTCTTGGTGTTGATGAAATCGGCCATCGGATCGAACTCTCGAGATCTATTTCGGTGATACTCCTCCAGTTCGGCTTCGGATGGGCCATCAGATTTCAGTAAAGTCGTCGACGATACTTCTTGCGCAGCACGTTTCGTATCATCCAAACGTCGGTCAGAAGTTTGCTGATGCTGTCGTGACACTGAAAGAGTTGGGCCTAAACATCATCATAAGCGCCAGCGTACTCGTAAGCAAAAGGGCATACCTGTGCAATAGGCGTTACGATATACTTGATGGCAGCATTGATAGCCCCATTTGCCATCTTGGAAGAACGAACCAAATACGGAGGTATGGCCGCGTTCGTGGATGTCTTCGTGGTATTTGCTACGCTTCTTGGCTGGCTGAGCACCTTTCAGAAGCTGTCCAAATCATATCAGGGGAAACATCCATTCGAACAACGATATCGTGACCTTGCCATCTGCCGAATACTCGACATATGTTTCGGACTGGGCAACAACAGGTGCCTTATCACGAATATATTCTTCTCCGCCATACTTGCCCAGAATCGTTTGTTTCTTGACTTTAGCAGCTTCTTCCCTAAATGAACTGTAAGATCCATAAAAAAACTGAAGCGTGGGCATTACTTTTTCTGCTTATGGATCTTGAACAGCATCTCGGCTTGTGAAGGTGCCGCAGTCGGATGTATGACAAGATCCGGGTCGGCCTTCTGTTCAGCCTCCCAGGCGAAACTCGCCAGCTCTGTGAAATTGCGAATATCGCCGCTAGAGCGAACGAAATTATCGCCAGCGTAACCCACCTAAGCTGACAGTTAATGCAATGCCAAAAGCAAACTTCGAAATATTCGACCTCATCAGGTTTGGCATTTGGATGGGGATTCTCTCGCATGGAGCGCGACTTCGAATCATAGTAGGCGGAATTGACATCGAGATTGATGAGATATTTGGCGCGATCTTCACGAATACGAAGATTACGAACGGTCGTTCGTGTTCGAGCGTCACGCTTCTGGATGACGACACCGGTATCCTTCAGGTCGTCGGCCTCATCCGATAACGATCCATCCCTGTCGGAGTCCGAATCGGAGCTGCCGTCGGATTTGGCACCATTGAGCGGGGCCTGTACGACCGCTTGAGATGGGCGCTAGACGACGGCGATCGAAGCACCAACCTGTTCGAGCTCGGCGGTTTTGCGAGCCAATCGGGCTTCGTCGGTGCGTTTAAAATGATCGATGACCTCTTGGTACATTGTTGAATCATAGCCGTTCCAACGGTCGCGTTTCCCATCGTACGACAGGTCCACTTGTTCAACGATCTGGCAATAGAAGTTTAGTACTAAAAAAACTGAAGCAAAAAAATTGTGTAAGAAGGCCACTTTTGAAAAGAGATGAGCAAAGATAAAAGTATGTTGAATTAGACAAAATTTAATATGAATCCTGAGATCTGTTTCATGTAATTTGGCAGCATGAAGAATCAGTAAACAAAGCACCAGACAGGAAAAGACAAAAATAAAACTCAGTTTTTGGGAAACGGGATTACGTCTAGAAATACGAATAGGCGTGAGCTACAACAAAATTGGGAAAACGAACTAAAAAACATGCGATAAAAAATTTGCTGGCAATATTGATGAAAAATAAAACAAAGATCCAGATGATTACCTCATCTGGGCAGATATTTTTGTTGGTGAGAGCAGCACCACGTTTTCGAGGTCGCTCAACACAATCTTTGGCCTGGTGAGAAATAGCACCACAGTTCTGACAAGCTCCTTTCCGATATCCTTTCGCGACGCTCCCTATCAAGCCTCGTCGTCGGTATCGGTGAATATCAGAGTCCTCGGGAAGACTATCCGCCTTCTGGTGTTTCAACGAAGGATGCGCCGCGTTTAAATACCCTAAAACGCTTTCAGAATTTCTGAGAAAAGCAAACCTGGGTAGACGAACAAGGCGCCTGCGAGATATAGTTAGGAATGTGAGGGTTAATCATCTTGCCATCTTCGTCTAGGGCGGCAGGAGCCACACCCGACTTCCGCAGCTCCTCAAGCTCACGCTGCTTCTTGAATTGTTCCCGCGTCAGGCGGTTATTCGCTGACGACGCCATCGCTATCTGATGTCTTTTGGCAGATTTCGAAACGAAACGCCACGCAGCTGAAAATTGTGCGAATGGCCGAATATATGTTAAGAGTCGCCCATTCACCAATTCATATAATAAGCATACGAAAGAAACAATCAATGATTAACATCTAAGCTTTATAAATATCACATCGCGCGCATCAACTGAAACCTTATGAGCCAGATCCCAGAGGGGCTAGCTCATCCGGATTACGACTCTCTGTGCCCCTGACCGTAACTGGTAAGCGCCAGCTGAACCGGGCCAGGTTTGCTACGTGTGGGCCTAATGGGAATATACACAAAACTACAGCAATAGCCACTGATACATGTGCCATTTGTAAGATGGCTTCCGGGAGCAGAAACGCCACCATAGGATGCCGAATATTGCCTCGATTTTCAGCAAAATTTCTAAGTATTATCAGTATATGGACATCAATTGGAAACATAGCTCACATCGAGACGGCACAAATTGCGGCGAGCAGGATCAGCATGGCCGCCATGAACATAAGCAGTCGGTCGAATGCAGCAGCTGACGGCGTACGAGGACGTGTCCCATACAGAAGGGCTTTAGTCCTGAGCGCTGGCCGTATTAAGAGCGTTAGAAATGCCACATCAATCAACATGGGGACGAAAAACGGCGACAGCTCATAGGCCTGGACGAATGAACCCGCTGAAAGATTGAGCCAGCACAACGCCTGCCGTAATTGAATAAACGCTCAACGAACATCGAAACCAGAATTACCTGAATGATGGCGTACAGTGAGGCGTATACTGCCAGATGCTTCTGATCGATCGGGGATATATCTGCGAGCCGAAATCCAGAGCTGAGGCCATAGCCGTAAAGCGCCACTGCCGCCGACAGCAGCACAGCAGTGCGCCGAAACAGGGCGCAGAAGAGCGCGAGCGATTCTAGAGAGGAGTCGCGAGTACCACTATCGTTATCGATTGCCATTGATTTGGTCCAGAGCGAAAACTCAACAATTGCCAGTATCATGGCGACGATGATGAGACCGTGCCCCCGATGGATCTCATTCCGAAACGGGATTAAAGCGATAATAATGGCGACCAATATCACCCCAATCAGCCAGATCGCGAGATGGTAGAATGTGGAAAGGTTATACAGATGTAGAGGGAGAGAACCCCTGGCAGACTTGATTTCGATCGATCCCGAGATTAGAGCAGCATTGGGGCCGCAGTTCGAGAACACAAGGGCATGAGGCCCGGTTGTGTTCAGCCGAAGCTGACTTCGAAATTCGGCGCCAAATGGAATCAGATAACGCGCGACCACTTCCTGCTGCTTCGGTAAAACCAGCAAACCTTCAGTGGGACATAAACCAGCGTGACGATACTCTTCCGAGCAGCAAAATGAAAGCTAATTAGAATAATGAAAAGGCTGGGAAAGCTATGGTTCAAGGCGCTTACCACACCGGGATGCAGGCGCGACTTTCCTGGAAAGCTCAGAATTTCGTTTCCGAACATAACGAGGCCTTCAAGATATCCATCGACCTTGTTTGTTTTCTTAATCGAAACTAAATGCGATAGAATTAGAAAGCACATAAACAAAAATAACATCCAGCTACAATGAAAGTCGACAGTAGTGGTACTGTCGGCAGCGAAGAATCGCTGACGGAGAGACTGACTATGGACCTGGCCCATGCGTCAGCACCATGAGGGCGCCTTCAGTAGTCCAGGCCTACCTTGGCGTTATCATACTGGAGCCGGATGGCCGTCGCCGTCCACGCCGCGGAGAGCAGGACGACCACCAGCGGCCAGCGCATAAGCAGCGGGATCGATCCGTACTGCGTGATGGCATCCGATGGTTCCTCGTCGAAACAGCGGCGACTCCTCCGATGAATATTACAGAATGATCGCGAAAACAGCCCTATAAGGGAAGGTCCGCATCCATACGACCCCATTTCGCCCCAATGGGGCTCCGCCACATCAGGTCGCGACCGTGATCGGACTGTGAATCGGGGCTGGGGCTGTGAGACTCAGGGGGCAACCCGCTTTGCGTTTCAATGGGGAGTTGGTCCCCCCGTCTCCACCCCAGCCCAAGGCCTTCACTCTCTGTTGGCACCGCCTTCGTCGATCACGCTCTCGTTATTCATGGAAAACGCAGGGTTCGTGGCGCCGGTGGCGTACAGCTTGTCGGCCCCGCCTCGGGTCCTGATCGAGGAAGAACATGAGGATGATTCGATGGGGTTTCCTGGAGTCATCAGATTCGACCCGGTGGGTTCCATGGCGTCGTTTGCTTCGTTGCCGATGGGGAGAACTACAAGCTGGGGAGAGGTCAATATCTGAAATGTACCTTTGCGTATCAGTCTGAATGTCATTTAGGTGATCGGGGAGATACCCCCAGATATCGTCATAAAAGATGAGAAGTTCGATCGTAAGGAAACAATGAAGATGTATATGCGAAACTATCGCCGCAGGTTTCTATCCGATTCGTTTATGCACAGAAAATCTTAAATGCCTTGACAGGCAAAAATCTTCCCTTGATGCGCTACCTTCTCATGAAAGGGAGCTAATACAGCAAAAGCAACGCGAACGGGTTCGTGAACGGGTTCGGAGGCATCGTTTGCGAAAGAAGCTGAGAGCAACCGGATTAGCACACGAAGATATCGAACAGAGACTCCAGGAGCTGGTGCCATCGATGGCTAATGGCCGCTCTGCCTTCACATACGGCCGAAATCAATCAAAGGTGGCGATTTGCCTCGACGTGCCGATTGCTAAAGCGGCTTCAATCGGGAGCCAGCATCCTGCTGGCTCTTTGCGCGATCAGCTTCCTGATGTCCTTTGCAGTCAGGCACCGTTCGTCATGCAGCAGAATTTTGTTCCTGGCCAGTCGGCAAGATTTGACTTCGATCAAAGAAGTGACATGTCTTATTCGGGAGAAAATGAAGACGTGCAGAGCTCAGATGTAAAATTATCGCCGTCGTCTTGGAGTACAAATCAAGTTGGCGTATTCCTGGATGGGTTGGAGCTAAGTCATTTAAAGCCGGCATTTGAAAGGAATGCGATTGATGGCGTTGCGTTGCTGTCTTTGACGACGGCAAGATTGTGTGATATGGGCGTTGGACCCGATGAAATACGCGAGGAATTGCTGGTTGCTATCGATTCACTCAAAAAAGTGTCGATGTTCTGTTAAATTCCACATCATTGTTGCTATATATTGTAGATTAGGTCTATTGTACATAAACACCATAAATGTTCAAGATGCTCTCAACGAACAGTATATTATCCGCAATATCATGTTTGAGCAGACGGCATCTTCCGTTTTGTCAGCTCGTGTTGTCTTCAGTTCGTTCACCGTCATCTTCGCTTGCACTCCTATCGGCATTAGTGTTGTCGTCGTCAACTTCTATCCTAACATTTTGCCAGTCAGTTTTGAATATTTGCAACAGCCAGCCATACCGATCGTCTTCAGTTCGTTCTAAAGACTTTGATTTAGCTTTGCCGTGATTCTTTTCCTTTTTCCGTTTATCCGTTCCTGCACCATCACCAAGCACTTTGGAAACCGAAAACCTGAAATCGAACGCAGCCGACCGAGAGAAATAAGATTCCAGTTGAGCTCCCTATAAAAACAAAACAACTTATGACACATACAGCCTTCGTGTTGACTTTACCTTGGAAGTTTTAGAAAATCGAATGCAACTGTGCTCAAACTTCTCCATGTGACTGGTTAGTTCGGGAAGAAGCTTTTTCTCGCCTTCGATTCTTCTTTTAGTAGCAGATTTCGACTGAGGTCGCGTTCCAACATCAACTTCCTAGAAATTGCTTCACTGATTGTTACAAGCACTGTACAGCAGCATTTTTACCTGATGGAATTTGACCAGTGATTCTAAAAGCGATATTAGTCCACGATTCCGAAATCTCAACGAAAATTACCGATTGCAGGGTTCAGCGTTCTTCCAATGAATGAAACCATTTTTATAAAGCGGGAATGCATATCATGGCGCTTCGCTGAAGATACAACGGCAAGAACATTGATGGCGAGCTTGAAAGCTCGTATCAAGAATCTGAGGACGTTCTTTAAAAGGTTAGGATCCTTGCTCCTGATTTTCACAAGCTCATGGGCTATCTAGTGAGAACGTGAACCGGGGAATGAGAAAACAGAACCTGAATTGAGCATACCTGAAACGACCTATACAGTAAAAAGGTTATCGAGTCTAGGAAAGTCTTTGCACGAACGTTTGCAAACGGCGACGAATAGTCGGTAAAATGATCTGCCAGGGTCTCCTTGAGCCGCAAATCTACTCTAAAAACGTTTAGAATGGCCGCAATTCAATTACTGTACATACTGCTTTATGATACCAAGCAACCATTCGGCCAAACCAAATTCCGATTCCAGTAGTTGCAGTATCCGAGCAGTTATTGCAGGAACTGTGGATTCACAGTTAAATCCGTACTCAGTTGTAGCAGTCGGCAGTATGTCTTCCTTAATGTCTCCCATAGCCGTAATGCAGTCTTGGGCAGCTCTAAATCAAAAACTCAGCAAAATTGGTTTGGTCAAAGTTTAAGTGACTTGCCCAAATAAAAGCTTGACAGATCTCTCAAAATCATAAATCGAATAACCATAGGAAAGAAGATTTGTCGCCAGCGTCGAAACAGAAACGCTGCGACGGTAAATCTTCGATGAGTTAGTGCATGAAGGCGAACGTCGCAACAGCAGTTTTACCTCAGAAATCCAATCAATTCGGGGATCGAAATTATTGTTGAAATAAGGTATGCAGACATCCAGCATCATGAGGATAACCGACGCTTCATCTGTTAAAATAATATCGCGATCGTTACAGGTTTTAGAGAAGACTTCCTCTAAAGTTTCGAAGAACAGGTCCGGATTATGATAGTTAGGTTCACGCCCATCTTCAAATATGATAACATCACAAAGCGAAATGGATTTATAGAAGTCCTCAAATGCTTGAGAGCCGAAAAAGGCCGCCTTGCTTAAAAGTTGATGAAATAATTCTAGGCTGGATAAAGCAACCGATCCTGACTTCCCAGGTCTCCGGCTAATCGTGCCATTCTTAATTTGCTCTTGAGAGGTCGATAAATCGCAAAGACAGTGCCGGAAAAGTTTTGGTGCAATATCGCAACAGGCAGATAAAAATGTTTCGCTTTGCAAGGACGTTCGAATCGACGCAAAAGTGCTTTCCACATCAACGAGGGCAGTAGACAAGCAATATTGAATGAACTCTGGATTGTCAAGCAGGGCAGCAACGACGTCATCAGGTGCCTTTCTTCTGCTATGACCGTTCTGTAAAGTAAGAAGTCAGTCCAACTTGGCGGTATATGCCTACTGCATGCATACACCGAAATGCCCGTAGATAGCGCCCAAAACCAAGCTGCACGCTTTTAGACTGAAGTACGGTAGCTTAACGCACGATTTCTCTGGGGATTTGCGTTTCCCAGGAATTCGAGAAAACGCACTCGATTTGAGATGTTCGTATGTCTTATAAAACTTAAGCACCTATATTTTGTCGGAAAAAAGTCAACCAGAGCAGTTACATCGGCAATACCTGGGTAACAGTGTCCATGTCTAACTCGTCCGCGGTCATCTAGGTGAGGATTAAGCCAAATCACGTAAAGCAAACGAAGGTACACTGACGAGTAGATAATTGATGGCGATTTCATGTATTTCTAGCCAAAACAAACTAGACAGACGCAAATTGTCACGAACAATAGAGTCAGAAGCAGAAACAGAGGCAGTCCTCTGGGATTGGGTAGCAGCTTCTACACGCTCAAAAGCAAAATCTTCTAAATTGCATTGACCTAACCGGTCCAGAATGTGTTTGACAAACGTGTGGCCATTTTCATAGTAACCACTTGAAGCCGAAGATGACTTGAGGACCAGTAAACACTGGCAGAAATGGTGAAATAATGAAGGAAGTGGCTCAATCACTGTTCCAGATTGTATGCAATGATCAATGCAAAAAGGCAGTTTCTCATTCCGATCAGATTCGCTTAAACTCGCCAACTGCGTTTGTAAAAATCCGAAGATATTCCCTCGCAGCAGTTGAGACCCGGAATGGAAGCATTTCTGTAGGCATGAATATAGATGTGCACGAATTTGGGGTTGTTGCGAGAGAACGCGATGGAGAAGACCTTTAAACTCCACAAAGAGTTGTGAGTCGGATGCCATTGGGGACATTGACGAAGAACTGGCTTGGCTGAATTGCACTTGCGAGGCCTGGACCCCAGACATGCTATTTACAAGCGTCAACATGATATCAACTATTGAACGTTAGAATTGAGGTCGAATAAAACAAAACACTAATTGCTTTACCAGCCATAATGCGGTGATGCACATGTCTAGAGATTAAACTCTTTCGGATGACAATCGTTAGTGCATCATTCAGATCCTTTCGCTTTTTTATGATAGGAACCAGGCTTCGGATTAGTTGACAGGAATTTTTAGGAATCATGTTCATCTGAGTAACTTTAAAAGTTTCCAATGTGCATATAAGCAACCATGCTTACGAGATTGTCAAACGAATTCCGAATTTGCGGCACCATATCGAAGAATACAACTTCGTGACGCGCAACGAGCTGCCCGAGTAACACCATTGCTGGGCTAAAATCACCTCCAACCAGCACATTGGTGTTGTCACATTCAGGTTCGCAGTCGTCAGAGAGGATGCAATGGAAGACTCGATTGACGATTGTTGTTCGGCTAGCTGGGTATGAATTGAATATCGATAAGAGTGCTTGTAAAGCAGCACGAACAGCTAGAAGCTTGGGATTGAGGTGCCTTTTGTTGAGAGACTCAATAGGAAGAGTAATAAGGGCAGGGTGACTTCCTCTACAGGACTTATCATAAAGGGTGAACAGCTCGATGCAAATCTCAACCAATTTGGGGACAAAGAATTCCCATCCCGATTCACAATATTGAACCATGAGGTCCAAAACTTCATCGAAATCTTCGAACAAGCCGATATCATTGTCATCAATAGGATTGGAGTTCTGTACAACTTTTTTGAACAAATAAGGAACGAAATTCGAAGTAGATCTCGATAACACGAGGCGGTAAGAGTCCAAAGCGTAACTAGAAATATACGAAGAAATTGCCTTTTGATGGCGATTGGAATCCATCAAGGTTAGCAGCAGAGTGAACGCAAACGGCCCAAAGCGGATGGCCCGATATTTTAGCAGCTTCAACAGCGCGTCAGCTAGCTGATGATCTTGCTTCGCTGAAAAACTGAATGATTGTGCAGCCTGTAAAATTAGCAGTTGGAAGAGTGATATTAGCAGATTACGCACAGTGGAGATGGCATGAAGTACATTGGTTTTCGCTTCAAAAGAAAGCTTATGCGACCGTATGACAATTGATTCGCAGGAAGAAACGAAAGCCTTCATGATGGCTAAGGAGTGGTTGGGCAGTTTCTCTGAAAGATATAGAAAGTTGTAACAAGATGAAGGGATATCACAGGCGGCACAATTAACAATCCCATTGCTGAAATTTGTCACTATAGCATGGACCGTATCAGAAAGCTTGTCATCGGCTGCCTTATCGTCGATGTGAACATCGCGAAGAAAGTACAGTATCCGTACTAGCTTAGTTCCTGTCCATCTACATCGCTTCAGTTCATGGAAAACCTCCTGCTCAAATTCCAGATGGTCCTTTGAAGACGTCGGATCACCTTCATCTTCTGGCCTCATACTCAAAAGTAGTGATGATAGCAGCGTCAGCGACTACATGAATAGTTAGCTAAGACTACATTATCGCTGTATACTTTACCTCGGCACCATCACGTTCAGTTACTGCTCTAACGATCATATCGCAAGCCTTCCGACGACTAATGAAGTCAGCAGAGCTGATATGATGAGTAACTGCATTCACAATATCCGTCGTCAAAGGCTGGCACCACCTCTCGCTATCTATCGGTGCCAGCCACCGGATCGCTTCGAGAAAGGCGTCAGGTGTATCGGTAAACAACTGGCCTAGAGCTCCTGTGCCTTGTTTGGCAGCATCGGAGATCAGCGACAGACGCGTTGTCATCTAGCTTGAACTAAACGATTAAAGTAATGAGAAATAACGGTAGCACTGATGCTCCTTTCAAACAAATTGCAGAAGAGGCCCACACCCCGACTGTGAAATCGTTTCAGGATGACAGATGGAGGCTGAAGGACCCCTCACGGCAAAGACGCAGTCGGAAATCCGGCCAACGGATGGAGTACAATTCTGCATCCGGCATTGACATCAACATGACTAAGTAACAGCGACAGAAATTCATTGAATTCTTTTACAGGAATCATTAGAAGGTTTATCGACAGCGTCGGCACAGAAACATTGAGACAGTTTAGAGAGTGAATCAACGTATCTGAGGGTGAATATCACGGAAGCGGAGAATCCAATCAATTCGAGGGTCAACATGATTCGAGAAAAACGGTACGCAGACATACAGCATCATCAGCATGACCGACGCTTCATTGGCCAGAATAACGTCACGATCGTGACCACCCCAGCACGAGAAGCAATTTGAACGAACTGTCCAGTGAAAAATCGACTGACGCCTCAGACCAGCGTTCGCCATTGACCAAGGCCAGGCGTCGAATCGCTTCGAGCAACACGAATGATTCGCTCAGCAAGAGCGCCTCGCCACCGATCGATCAGCCTGATGATGGGAACTGAGCGCGTCTTTGTTAATGAAATGATATTGATATGGAGGCAGACTAGACATAGAAGCCGCGCTCGGCTCTCTCACCATCACATAAAGAGAATCGCATTTATGCAGTACTGCTGTAGCATGTTGGTTCCCGCCTGTTTGGAATCCGTTTACCAGCTAAATGATATTGTTTTCTGGCAGGTCATTTAATTACAGAAAACAGATCGTATCGATATTATCAAGTCGCAGCATTGCCTGTCACAAAGATTCATGACATTTGTTTCCCGAGGCTGAATTCGCAAGCCAAGCACATGGCATCAAAACGGCTGGGTTAACAAAGATTCTACGGCGACGAATATCGAGCATCTTGCAATTATCATATTAAACAGTTTAAAACAGATCCCAGAATTCATCGCTTTCCTCTCCAGCTTCTTCATACATGATGGTGGTCTCCAGGCGCTGCATTCCCAGCCTGCTAATACAATCCTTGGCTATAGCGCCCACAAACTCGTTCAAATCGGGACCAACATCAACCTCAGCGCCGGCCCAGATAAACAGCTTCGCCGAGCGCGATTTCGCTTTTCTCTTCACGAACACGAACACGCCGGAATCGTTGAGATCCTCGGGGCCGAACACTTCGATCTCTTGCAGCCGAGGCCAGCTATAGAACACAGCGAACCCGGATTCTTCTCCAGCGATAACGAGCGGCCCCGAATCGACATGATCGCGTTCGGAATGGCTCGCTGCTGGAAGCACAACGGGCGGCGTCGTAGAAGTCGGCCGATGAGAGACCGACCCCGACCTCAACTCGGTCGGCGCCTTCTCCAACAGATCCGGCAGCGGCAGAACCAGAGCTTTATACTCATCATCGTAATCGGCCACGCATCCAGCGAAGACGGGCGCCTTGCGCTCGCCGAACAGCGACAGAAACTCGGGCGGTTCGAATCCGTCGTGGACGTCGATGGTGCTGTTCGGACCCCTTTCGAATCGCTGCAATCTGGGCACTAATGTCTGCCTTGCGTAAACATACAGCAGGCGTTGCGATCGTTTCCCGATCCAGACGTACATAGCGCTGGATGTATGGAAGACGTAGACGCCTCTCGTGTCTATTCTCGTGTCGAGATCGGCCAGCTTCCCGACGATACAGAGCGGATCGCGAGTCGGCGAGAACGACGTGATTCTGTAGATGATCGGGGCGTCGACCGCGCCGAACTGCATTCGATTCTGCCAGTGAAGCAGGGCGACGGCGAACCCGACGTTCGGCGAGATGATATCGCGGCGCGATTTCACGAAATCGAACGCCTCGTTGAAGGAGATGCCGCGTTTCAGCATGAGATAGGCGATGACCATGGTCGCCGATCGCGAGATTCCACGATGGCAATGGACCAGGACCTTGTGATGCGGTTTCGAGAGCGCCGTCTCGATAAACTCGATGACGTCGTACACTCGGCACATGATGTCTTCGTGCTTGGAGTCGGTCAGACGCAGGCCCAGATAGGTGAACTTTTCAGGGAACTCGTTGCGGCAGGCGTCCAGAGCCGTATTGACGATATGAGTGATGCCACGCGAGGTCAGATGGTTCAGGTCGGTGCTGACGGCGACCCCGGACAGGAACAGGTTCGGCTCGATCAGGCTGGATTGCGGCGCGTAATGCTCCAGCTGGGCCAGCTTCTGCTGCTCTTCGCTCAAGCCGGATCGGAACAGATGCTGCTTTCTATCATCGGTAGGTATAGCTGCCAATGGTCCCTCCAACGACACCTGAAAGTTCAATAAGATTCATGGAGACTTTTACAATCTATAAAACGCTTGGATCATCAAGATTCTGCCACAAAGTTGAAACTTAAAAAAAACTAAAATCATATTTACGGGGGTAATTCCTGCCAGATCTAATTGAAGGGTTTCCTTGCGATTGATGCCGTTGGTGTTTTGCCGTTGGGGATTGCCACAGATTGCTATATAGACAGGATGGTCGGATACATCGACATTATTGGGTGATTCGGGAAATGGCACATAGCTGGTGGCGTTCCAAAGGCGCTCGATAATGGCCGGGCCGTTCGCGGCGCTTCCCAATGCTAAGACCAGCTCGAATCCCATCGTCTCAGCTGCACATAGATCATTATCGGACAGATTCCTGCCGGTCCAGACGAATATGCGATAATCGACGACGACGCCATTGGATAACGTCAGCGTCTGTTGAGCAACGTTCAAAGGTATGGTGGTATTGCTGCTGTTGAGGTTGGCGGCGCCGCTCGAGCACAGGCTCAATGCTGCCGCATTCAACGATGGCGGAGGCTCGGTTCGCAATCGTTTCGAATCGTAGATGCGCAGAGCGACAATGGCGTCACGATCGGTGAACGGCAGCATCTGGCGCAAGGCGACCGGACTCCCGTTCGGCAACCGCCAAGCAACCGCCAGATTGGCATGGGCCGGTGATGACGATGAAGATGTTCCGGTCGGTGTCGCAAGCAAGTCGTTTAGTGAAATCGCCTGTTCCGGTGTGGACAGGCGATGGCCCATGACGATAATTGGAGATTGAAAAAGCCGGAACAAGCACGTCGTCAAAATCGTGACGTCACAGAAATTTGCACATTGAAATTCGAATCTCGGTGTACATTTCAAGTAGACGCTCTTGTAACGGACATGAAAAGGGGACTCTTTGGTGAATAAGGCAATGGGTTGAAAAATGCATGATAGAATCATACATTTATATAGTTGTGACGATTCTGGGCTTCATCCGAGGAGAAGGGTTCGGAGGTCGAGAGCTGACAGTTTTGGAATGGATCGGGCAGCTCCATCAGAGCTGATTAGCGAATCGGAGAGCTTTTGTTTGCGGCGTTGCATTTCCAGGACTTTCTCTTCGATCGTTCCTTCGATTATCTTTGCGAAAGTCAGCAAATGGTAGCGGGATGACATCAGGTCGTTACATTACCATCCGATAGATATGAACAGGTCGTGTTTGTCCAATGCGATAAATGCGACAGAATGCCTGATCTTCGATTGAATAATTCCACCAGGTATCCAGCATGAAACAGTGATTGGCAGCGGTGAGATTCAGACCAACACCGGCACATTTCAAGCTCAGTAAGAAGACGACGACAGTCGAGTCGTTGTTGAAATCATCGATGGACCTTTCACGATCTCCCCGATTCATGCTGCCGTCGATTCGAACTGATCGGATGCCTGCCGCATCCAGACACAATCCGACCAGGTCCAGCATAGTAGTCCATTGACTATAATAATCCACAATCAATCCACTGCAAACCCAGAGAACAGAAAAAGGAAGAAGACCTGAAGACGACGGCTTTTTCGTCTGGAGATTCACGCCGAATCTTAACCAGGTGACGAATTAGGAAGTCCATCTTAGGCGAGTTCCGAAAGCGCTCCAGATCTAGATCCAAGTTTAGTGCAAACTACGTGTTCAGACAGATTCGATTACCGGATTCCCTGTTCTTCACAATATTGAACTGAATGCCATTCTCTGGGTTCTCGTGTTTCGTGAGATTGGATCCAGAAGGAAGCTTCTGACCGCAAACAGGGCAATTCCCGTTGCTATTTGATACCTATATTGAGAAGATCGATCCCAAATTCAAATAATTAAACGTTGAGCTCACTGTTGCAGCACACTCAGTACAGAGAATATGACAGCTGTTATCCAAGATCGGCTGATCGGTTATGAAGTCTAAGCACGAAGCGCAGATGCAATCAGAGAAGCCATCCTGCTGTTGAGCTGAATTGCAATCAGCAAGGGAACCCTGCTCCTGCTTGACTTCATCTTTTGAATGAATTGAGAGAAGATTTAGCGCAGCGGTCAAGTCATCGTCGTCGTCGTCTTTCTGATCAGGAGATGAACTTGAATTCGACGCTCTTTTATCTCGCTCTTTAACATCATCGGCTGAATGTATTGACAGCTTATTTAAAGCCGTTTCCAAAGCGTCGTCAGGCGAAGGTTTGCTGGACGAGTTCGTAGTGGATTCCGGATTGTTGCAAATGTCTGGCTCAGAACTGCTCGTGATAGGACCTGTTTAGAGATTAGCATGCTGAGTCCACTTATGCTTACTGAACATACCAATCATGCAATTACACGCTTGACGCAACCGAAGTACCCTCACCAAAAGTTGCCTTTCATCGAACTGTAAACACACTTAGATGAGGAATAGATTGGATGGAAAATAGCCTACAGGCGCCTTCCGACAATCGTTGCTGATTTGATCGTATGCCTTCTGTTGCTCCTCGCGGAATTTCAAATTGTAAACCTCAATATGTCTTAAACCAATCAGAAATTGAGCAATAGAACGGAGCGGTAGACCTACCTTGGAGGCAGCTTGATAAGAGGATCGCCATGCTCGTCTTTATCTTCCTTAGTACGACGGATCATAATCCCTTGCAATATCGGCCGCAGCTTCTGGACTCCCTTTTTATTTTGCGATCCTGCAAATGATGAAAACGATTAGCAAGCGCTCCATGTACTCGATTAGAATCAGCGAATTACCGAAAAGCATTTTCCATTCGTCTTCATCGCAGAATGGAGCGAAGCGAAGAAATTTGAAAACGGAAAACATATCCTGTACATGATTCTGGAGGGGAGTCGCTGAAGGAAGGTCAGGGAACGCTTACAATTCCTGCATGGGACAAAACCTGTCATCATCCACCTATTTCATCAATCAATTCCGCTCTAGAATCAACAGATCGTATGGATACCTCGTCTGTGATTCGAGATCGAAAATGGCTTTGGCCGTCGCCGTATTGTGATTTTTGATGACATGTGCTTCCTATCAAAAGTTACAAATGGAGACTTTGAGCATAGACCTTGTTACATCAAGAATGATGCGAAACCAGTGAATGTCATGCAGTACAGCTTTCTGTTTAAATGATGACAACGCAGTCTATTTCACAACGTTAAAAATTTAAAAAGAAAACTCAAGAAAACTCATATCAACGAACTTGGTATGTTGTAATTACAACATTGAAACGGCCAGCTTCTGAGACGCTTTTCAGCTGATCCTTTCCATGATGTATATGAACACGAAGACTATTCCGATGAGTATGTCGCTGAATCTCCTGACTCCACTAAAGACCAGTCAGCTAACATACCAGACATAGAGTGATGTCGTAATGCCTGAGTGGCGACGGCAAGCGGGCAAATGATTAGCGTAGAGTTGCATCGAATTCTGTCTTTGGAAGACGTTTTCGGTAAATCCGATTCCGATGGTAGCGATGTAAGAATCAAAGCGATCATCTGGATGGTCTTTCCCAAACCCATATCTGAAATAATGTCTCAGAGAGATTCTAAACTCAAATGCAGCTCTCACCATCAGCAACGACGCCCCCTCGTGGACCTCCAGCTTGGTTGCCATCCCGCTCTCGTTCGTACATCCAGCTAAAGCACAGCTGCTGGTGCGGATAGAGCTTAGACTTGAGCTTTTCGCTTACAGCAACCTGTCATGTTCATTTAAAAAAAATCACCACGTGAGAATTTCTTACATCTTTGACGTTATATTTCAGAGCCAATGATTCTTCCAACAGACGAAGATCGAGCGATGCCTGAACCGAAAAAAAGTTATAAAAGCTTCAGCAGGAGAAAGTACATACTTTGGTACGAACGGATGGATTCGATCCTTGTTCAGCCAATCCGATTCGTTTCGTCTCATCTGCAGGTAAAAATTGAAGAGAAGACTCGAGTCTAGCATTCACAGCAAATACGGGCTTTGTCCGGATTGGATCTGGATGCTTCTGCATTTCATGTGAGCGACAGAAACAATAACGATCACGGAGCTACCTCTTTATAGGAAAGCGCATCTGATAGCTTCTCGAGCTTCAGCCGCATTCGCTCACCTCGGTCATTGAGAGTCGCCAGTAAAGCGATATCACTTAATGAAGCTTGCAATCTTTGAATGTCTTTTCGGATCGATTCTTCCGATTGCGATGCATACTCTATGGTCTGTCAGCTGAACGAAAAGCTACACCAGCAGCGAGATTCAACCGTTCGGAGGCGCATTAGCTGGGGTTTTCTGCTCATCAGAAACCGATTTAGGCGAACTTGCTTTTGACTGCCGTTGCCAGTCAGCACACCATCGAAAATAGCTGTAAGATAGGCTTACTCGTGGGCAATACAGACAGAGCAGTAGACTTACTCGCACGAACGAGAAGAGCAAACGTAATATTCACGCTTGTTATTTCTCGCTGTAGAAGCTGTTTTTGTTGCGGCGAGATTGCCACATTTGCAACGAGGAGCTGAAATACTATCCCTTTGTGCTAAGCCTCCTGAAGCGAATTCTGCGATGGCGACGCTTGGCGATGCAGGTTCCTTAACTACGATCGCCATGAACACGTCAAACCACTTAAAGAATCTGAATAGCTGGTCAATATCCATAAAAACATTTAACACTTGATAAACATACTTGCAATGCTTTGTCGTCCCGCAAGTGTAGAATTCCCGGCCAAAATTCGTTTCTGTATTGGCCGATTTCAAAACTGCCGGCTTTGAGCAGTTACACAGTGGTCGCTTTCCTGCTGGAATTGGGACCTTTTCCACCAAAGAGAAATAGCTGTTGACAGACAGAAATTAAAACATCTACAATTCAAGAATAAAAGAAGTCACCTGCAGTGACTCCCCGAGCCGTATTGGCTGCAGCCAAAGAATTCCCGACCTCCATTCAAACCGGTTTGGATTCGTCGACGAACGGCCAGCTTGCCATGGCAGAAACAGTGCAAGTCAGTGTCCGACATTGCTCATGTGCTGGCCGAAAGGCGGAGATGGATTCTCCAGGAATCACGGAGAGGCGAAGACGCCACTCTTCAAATGTCAACTGTTCTTCATTGCTATCAAATTGTATTATGATACAGTATAATTTTTCATGGTCTGACGTGGGAACGTAACGGATTAACGTTTCTCAATCTGCTCTGTTAGACTAACAATCAAAGCGTTGGGTTCGAGATCGTGGCTATGAGGCTAGTTGATTGCGACGCCCGAATTCAGTGCAGCTGCTCGCCGATTTGAAGCAGCTCTCCAGCTTTAGATATGCAATTACTCGCGGCTGGTATTCGAAAGATTTTATCAGACTGAGGTGGCACGACACAAAAGACAGTATGCAATGAAACCACGACTCTATAATGATATGACGCCCAGCGATCGATCTTGGCCAAAAGGAGGAAGAGAAGTTATATTACATAGCCGGGTCTGTGTATACAAGTGCTGAGACAAATGAACCAATATGAAAGAGGAGTGGCCAACTGGAACATGGGGAAAAAGCCTCTGGAACTAAATCCACCAGCTCAGGGGGGAGTTGATGCTGGATTCTAATCCCTTGATGTCTCCGTACTTTCGTCGAGCTTCTCTTAGGGTAAGGTGCTCACTGATAGAAGAGTCCAGCTCTTCGCCGCTGGCATTCGAGCTCTTTCGCAGACTAGAACCCATTTTATCAGATTCTCAGCTTGCAGTTTGACCAGCAACCCGGTTGGCCACGAAACTGCTAGCCTGCACTATCATGGTCTCTGCAGGTCTAAAATATTCAAAGAGGGCTGTAAGGAACTGATAGACTCAGTACAGAGTCTCCTGGACAATTCTAAGAGTTGCTCTCCTAAGTAGTCTAGAGAAGTCAAGACATTCGGTGGTAGTCGTACCCTCTCGTCAGTCTCGAGTCTTTCCGATCTGAGACATGTGAGCTACTTCTCCAGTCTACAGTGCGGGTCACTTCAGAGAAGCTCTTCCTTAGCTTCCTTCTCTAGAGTACACGATATGTCTCCGGTCTCCAGTCTCTTACTGGCCAGGTACTGAGATAATGTTGGAAGATCTGAAGCACCGTTACGAAGATCTCAGTGACCGAGAGTGTGAAGACTACTGCATGAAGAACTCTTATCTCTTGACATAGGAAAAGTGCAGTTATTACAATAGCGATAATAATATTATTACGACTTCAATAGGTCTGCTCCTTTAGAATTTGTAGAAGACGCTTTAGTTCGTCAATATTTGGTGACGACGACAAGCCGTCAGAGCTTATCAAAGCTTCCGCAAGTTCTTGTTTATGGTGTTGCAAATCCAAGACAATCTCTTCAATTGTTCCTTCAATGATCTCCTGTGCAGTGTGCATTTGCAGGGCTGCGCGGCTCTTACTATGAGCTTGCGCTAGTATTAATGTGCGCGGGGCCTCTGCGCAACCCACAATTCGAGTGTGTGCGATTTCGGGGCTGCGCACTCCCCGGGGTGTGCAACTTTTTTGAAGCGCGCGCCATTCGAAATGGTGTGTTTTATTGATGATGAAGCGAGCGAAGGCATTGATGTTGAAGAAGGTGATGCTGGCGATGTTACTGCTACACGTTGTCGCTCGATGGTGTTTACCTGTTTTGTTAATCAGCGTTTAACGCTCGATGGCGTGGATTTGGGTGAAGCTCCAGTTGCGGGTGTTCCGTCTGCGGAACAGGTGGTGCAAGGTCTTCAGTGCAAATATTTGCTGTACGGGCGTGAAATATGTCCTGAAACCGGCCGTTTCCATCTACAGGGTTACGTGCAGTTCCGGTCAGCGGTCACGTTCAAGTCCGTTCACAAAAAGTTGAAGCCGTATGTGTTTTGGTTACGGAAGGCGTTCGGGAATCCTGCGTCGAACCGCAAGTATTGTAAAAAGTCCGGCGATTGCTATGAAGCGGGCGTTGTTCCGGCGGACGGCTCGGCTGAAGGTGGCACCCGATGGGAGGAGGCTGTGTTGCTTGCGCGTGCTGGTCGGATTGACGAAGTTGACTCTCACACGCTTGTTTCTTCAATTCGTTCCAAAGAACGAATTGAGGAACGTGCAATGTTTCAGCGGCGGCTTCCTCAATTACGCGAGATGCGGAACGTTTGGCTATGCGGCCCGGCTGACGTCGGCAAATCGTCCGTTATATCGCGTTTGTTCCGCTTGGAAACGGATGTGTTCGATAAGCAACGAAATAAGTGGTGGTATGTTGTCCACTGGATGTCAACTTGACTATGTTGTCCACTGGATAACATATTTATTAGGTGTAATTACCGTCATCAGCCGGTGGTGTTAATCCAGGATTTTGACCAGTTTCATGGTCAGAAGTTACTGTCGCACGTAAAAATATGGGCGGATGTGTATCCGTTCTCAAATGAGCGTAAGCAAGGCGCCGTTCGTATTCGTCCTTATCACATCATTGTGACATCCAACAAAACTATTGCGGAAGCGTTTTGTGATCACGATCCCGTTCACGTCCGCGCTATTCAACGTCGATTTCGTGAAATTAACATGTTCGAGTGCGAGCGCACACTCGGTGGCGTTGCCCCTGGACTTCAACGACCGGATTGTCGCTGTTATGATCATCATCCTGAGCTGTACCCAGATGAGACGCTTCGGCGTTTCATCCAGCGTACGCATGGCTGGTTCGCCTTTGATGATGATAATCTCATTAATGTTGATTATCCGGAGGATAGCTCATTCTTTCGTCCGTTTGTTGCGGTCGACCCGAACGTTTATTCCCTGGTGCCTGTTCCGCGGATGTCTCGCGTTCCTCAACCGCCCCCGGACGCTGAAGTCGAAACTGCTTGTTCTGTTAATACTGAAGGGGAGGCGGCGCTCGGTTTAGCAAGTCTCGCGGTATCGTCCCCTCCCGTGTCACCTGTCATGTAACGAATAAACGGTGCATCATGGCGCGTTTTTCGCGCGCTTTAAACTCCAATTCCCCTTAATAAAGCAGCAGCCTGCTTGCTGCATTTCGACATGGGTTCCCGTGCTGGTTCGCTGGGGTAGGATTCATTCCTATATGCTTATCGAACTGACCACATCAAATGGAGACATCGTTTCGATTAACGATTCCGGACGAGGCGAGTTCACCGTCCAGGTCTTCGACCCCTTCGACGTCCAAAGATGCCTTCCGCTCAGTACGTACAGGTATGTTGTCCACTGGATGTCAAGTTGACTATGTTGTCCACTGGATGTCAACTTGACGATGTTGTCCACTGGATGTCAACTTGACGATGTGGTCCACTGGATCTCATATTTATTATAGTGGAAAGCCCTTCGTCAACTACTTCAAATAGATTGCGGATGAGGAATTTCATCTTGGGAGACTCACGAAACCAGCTAAGATCTGTTTCTAAAATGCGGACATAGTCAAAATATGAGTGCGCCCCAGTACCGATTTGGCTATTTTCACCAATGTAAAATTCGGAACGATCTTGCTCCACAAATCGTGTCGATAGATATTCTTTTTCATAAACAGCGCCATTTACGTTCTCACTTCCTGCCTAGAAAGAATTTAAAAAAAGCAAATGCATTCTGAAACCGCTAAGCTTACATTCGAGACGCAATCACCGTAAGGGATGGAACAGTCACTATCAAACGTCGATTCCCAGGATGGCATTTGATTTTTGATCTGAACACGGAAGCGAGTACAGTAACAGAATGATTATGGAGACTAACAGATACCTTCCAGTTGGTCACGTCTCATTTCAGGATGGATAAAGAGCCTGTTGAATATTGAATTCAAATCGGTCTTGGTTGATTTGTGTTTACTAAGTTCGATTGTACTAAACACCGGCGAAGTGTTTTCCATGTCATGATTTAAGAATGTAAATTCCCGCTCAAGAAATACTGATGCCAGTCAGAATAACAATAAGCCCTTAGGTTTAAAATTTAACCTTCGTCCAGCATGCAATTGCAAGCTTGGCGAAGCCGAAGCATCCCCAAAAGTTTTAGTTTTTTCGCTGGGTCTTTATCCTAAAGGCAATATGAAAAACATAATGGCAGCTTTAAATGCCCAACAATCAGTGCCTGAAACAATTCATGTGCTTGAGTATAAAGTATTTCGTCCCCTTTTCGAAATTTTAGGCGATGAATTGTAGAGTGTCTGACAAATGTTAAACATTCAAGTTGGGAACAGCAGCAGAACCTACTTAGGTGGCAGTACAACCAATGGATCACCATTTTCATCCTTATCGAGTTTGGTACGACGAATCATGATTCCCTTCAAAACCGGATGAAGTCGTTTGATGCCTTGGCTGTCCAACATCCGGTTTTCTAAGATTTACACAAACCGTTTTTAAGAAAATTTTGAGCGAATTCTTTTACGGTTGGGCTCACCGAAAAGCTCAACCCATTCGCGTTCGAGGCAGAAAGGAAAGTAACGAAGAAACCGAAACGCCGAATACATTTCTCGCAATTCATTCTGCAAGCGAGTCGCTAATCGATAACATAGATACACAAATCGACAAGAACAAATGACGATATCGAGACATTACCTGACATTAACCACCTGTTACACAAAGAAATCTCAGCATCAGATTGGGACGGTCACCACCGTATAGCTACCTCGTTTGCGATTCTAGACCAAAAACGGCCTTTGCCATGGCAGTATTGTGGTTCTTGATAACGTGCGCTTCCTACCAGATCCCATAGTTAAATCTGGGTTTCGAAACAAATTACGCTGCATACGTCAAGAACAATTCGAAACCAATGAATAGCTTTCAGCAACACTGATGATACTACTGTCTGGACCCGAAGATTAAAGCGTTGAAGCCTCGGTTACATCCCAAACCTGGTATGTCGTAATTATAACGTCAAACTCGGTTGCTTTTGAGAGGTCCTTAAGCTGACTGTGTCCATGGTGGATGTGAACTCGAAGACTGTTTGGGAAGGTATGTCGTTGAATTTCCTGATGCCACTAAGGAAAGTCAGAATAGCCACTTAAAAAATGAAAGAGATATATTTGCCTGGTTGACGAGGGCCAGAGGACACACAACCAAAGTGGTCGCGGAACGGATTCTATCCATGTAGGATTCACCGTTTGGATTCAAAGGGAGCGGTTCAGATTGTGATTGTTTTAAATCTGACTCCGATGGCAACGAGGTGAGTGTCAAAGCGATCATTTGAACAGTTTTGCCAAGTCCCATATCTAAAACCCAAATGTTAAACCATAATCAGCAAATCCTTAAATTTGCTGCCATGCCGTCAGCAACGATCCCTCCTCTTGGATCCCCATCCTTCTTATTATCCCGTTCTCTCTCATACATCCAGCTAAAACACAGTTGTTGATGCGGGAGGAGCTTCACTGTCAGCTTTTCGCTAACTGTGATCTACTGGTAAGTTGAGCGTAAACCAATTCAATAGGAACGAGAGCGGGCTCACATTTTGCACGTTTGATTTCCTAGCTAGTGATTCATAGAGGACACGATAATCAAATTTCTTAACCAAAATCGCATTCAGTGGCACACAAAATCAAGCTTGGCGAATCTAGCTTACGACGTCGTCCTTAAGATCTTCGCTTGCAGCAGCAGCAACATCAAAATCACCGTTACCACCTATAGCTTCACGACTTTAAAGGTTTAGGCGGCGCTCCATCTCATATGCTTACGAACAATCGGACCAACTTTATACTTAACAATTGGACCGACGTCAAAGACATTTTCGAGAGCGAGATCAGGCGGCGATTGATCAGGATACATCTAAATTCAAGTATCAATTGGGAGGGGGCACAAATTTCAAACTAAAGGAATGGGACCCTGTTATAAGCAAGCGCATCCAAATGCTCCTCGAGTGTTTTTTTCCAAAGTTTGCTCTCGTCACGCAGGAATATCTTGTCGGCTAACAACGCTTGCGATTCAAATATGTTTTCCTGGAAAGTCTCTTCCGATTCCACCGCATACTCTGTCTGTCGTTATACGTACTCAGATATCGGCAACGGGATTACGGTTGGGAGGCGGTTTTTGTACACGGAATTCATCCGGGTCCGAGTTCTCATTCGAATCAGTTGTAGTCACGTTAGAATCCAGGCTTTCTACAGCATCACCGAGTCGTGTATGCTCCTCGGCCCAAGGATTATTAGCAATATCAGATTCAGTTCGGGACGAGTTAGAATGCATAGTAGAACAATGCGGTTGACCGACATCTGCCCACTGATGAAACCTGATAAAATTTACTTAATGGGAAATGGGGTCGATAGCAAGTTTACCTGCATGAACGGGAAGCACAGACATAGAGTTCGCATTCGTTAGAGTGGCTTTCGTGAGAGATTGAAATAATAGCAGATTTCCCGCAATGGCAATGGGGTGGTGTTGAAATCTTTTGGTGTGACAAGCTTTCGATTGCGTTTGATGCTTTCGGATGGATCTCATTTGCAGCAATGGCTTTGCTGGCGACGTTGTCGGACCACTGGAAGAACCTACAAAGCTCAAAGAAAATATTGGGACCAGGCAAAGTGATTCACGTTGAGACCTGCAACGTGTTTTAGTTCCACAAACGTAATATTCTCTTCCTTTGTTCTTTTCACTTTCAGACACTTTTAATTTCGCTGGCTTTGAACAGTGACAGCAGGGTCTTTCTGACGGGATAGGGGGCTTCTTTCCTTCTGCAACAACGACATTAAGGCAACATGGTCAAACCACTGAAAAAAACTACAAGCCCAGCCTAAATATTGAAATCTGGTAAAGCGATATAACCACAGGCCCGCAACGTTTTTCAGTTCCACAAGTATAGTATTCTTTTCCTCTGTTCTTTTCGCTTTTAGCCACCTTAAATAAAGCTGGTTTTGAACAGTGGCAGGATGGTCTTCCTGACGGCACAGGGATCTTCTCTACCAGCGAAAAATACCTGTAAGGATGATTAGAGGCATCATGAAGCTGCTCATATTTCGTGTCGTACGTGCAGTGAGGTTCTCCCGACCCCCAGTTTCTACAGCCGAAGAACTCCCGACCCTCAAGCAATCCCGGTTGCTGAACCACTCTGCGAGCTGGTGGCCTCCGGTCAGGGCAAAAACAGTGTAGGTCGCCAGCTGCAATAGACTGGATAACGGCAGCAGCTCGCCTGAATCCAGCACGTAGCAGACTCATAACATTACGGAACGGCGAATCTGAAGCGACTCATGAAGGTTCCCTCATCATCGACATTATGATACATTATCATGTCCATTATGCATACAGTATTACCTCTTTCATCAATTTTTTTGTTGGCAAACGAGAGCCAAAAATAGGAAATACCAAGTGAATGGAACTCTTCCTAAAAATCATTGGTGCCAGATACTGCTATCGAAAGGGGGCGGCGATTCTGGGCACGTTTGATTAGAAGGAAACGGGGGCGAAGAGTGCTGTTAGAATGTAATCGAAATGGATGAATAAGGGCGATGAAGTTTATACCAATAGCGAGAGAATGAACAGGTGCGGCTCTTATATCACCATCGGAAATGTTGTTCCAATGCCACTCCATCAGAGCTAATCAGAGACGTAGCCTGACTTTGCTTATGATATTGTACTTCTAGAACCTCTTCTGCAATGGTCTCTGATGATCTGTAGCACGCCGCTTCGCTGATACGATGTTAATGGTGGACTATTGGTTTCTCGAGCATTGCCTTCAAAGCAAGTGGCCTCTGACGCGGCACTTTCAATTGTGATGAACGTTCTATATTACTGTCATTAGATATTAGAGTTTCAAACCATCAATTAGACAAGGATCTTGTTTACTTATTGCAGATATCGTTTTGGGAGCATTGGCAATCACACTTCCTACAATAGCTGTTAGCTTCCATTCGTTTGGGTCACTGAGAGAAATGGCAAGGTGGTCGTCCCCATCCAGCAGGACGGAAGTGTCCAATGGCGTCACGGAGCAGGGATTGCACCGACGACATCACCCTCGAGACCGTCTTTGATACTATGAGGTCGTAACGGCAATAATTAACAGACGACCCGACAAATGTATTATCACGATACAATGACATGAGATCTGCTGACAAAACATCCTATGTTAGGGTTTACCACAAACGGAGTTTTGTGTCGACAGGACCGGTAACGAAAAAGGCAGTCGCGCATCCCTTCAGCAGTGTCTGCAGAAACACGCATTTTAACAGGATTGCTCGGATCACGCACTGCCTGCAATGAATGTTCTTTTTGTGGTCACCTGTCAGAATCAATTTCGGGCAAAGCCAGCAGAGCTCGTTGCAGATGCCACGAAACGACGAATGAATCGTTGCCGAATGACGAGAGCTTATCGCAGCGTTCATATCAGGGACGAACAACCGATGGAGAAAGGTTAAATGCGATCAACGTGACGCCGAAAGCAGCGGCATGAGCAAGCAGAAACGGCTGATTGGACAGGATAATCCTGGAGCCGTTTTTGTGAGCAGCACACGTGATTATACTATGGCGTCACCTATCATTGTATTCGACTTGGACGACGTCAGCAGTGAGAGCAAAATTCGCACGCACAGTATGGTAACAATCTTTATTCAAGGTCATAAAGATGACTCCCCTCCTGTGGGCAGATGTCGCCTGCTGATTACAAACAGCGCAATTATCAGACTTTATCGGCATAATCGGCTATGTTAACGACAAGCTCGGAGGCAGTTCAAACAATCTGGAAGGATCGCCAATAACCAAGCAGTTTCGCTCACCCATGACAGTCCGCAATGCATGAAAGCAAATTCCCACATCATACTTGCGCGACTGTGACAGAGTCTTAAAAAAATGATTTCGCATTTCTATATTCCCTTTTCTCCGATCCCAGGACTTATCAGCTTTTTAGTAACGTGTTGGAAAGATGCGACAGTCTAATCCCACCTGGGGTTAGGGTTTAGGGTTTGACATTTGGCGACATTGCTCTCCTGCCAGTCTCCCATTCATAATGGCGGCTGGGTTGGAGAGTCTGGTGCCCGATGTCATTCCCGACCAGCCACAATACCAGCTGAAGGTTTCGTTCACGGGTGACCTGAAGGTCACCCCAGGGCTTGAGCTTCGGCCCAGGCAGGTTCGCGACGCGCCGATTGTCGAATGGGAAGCCGACCCCGACAAGCTCTACACGCTGATGATGGTCGACCCAGATGCTCCATCCCGACAGAATCCAGTTCGTCGTGATTGCCTGCATTGGCTGGTCTTCAATATCCCAGGAAGCGACATGAAGAAAGGCGAGACCAAAGCTGCATATATTGGATCAGGAGCTCCTCAAGGCAGTGGTCTTCATCGTTATACTTTCTTGGTCTGCCAGCAGCCTGGATCACTCAATCTGGACGAGATGGAATCGGCTGACAAGACGCAGATCAAACCTCGGCTGTGCTTCAAGACTCTCCAGTTCTTGCAATCTCACAATCTGCAACCGCTCGCTGCGAACTTCTTCCAGGCTGAATGGGACGACTATGTTCCTGAGCTGCATGCTCAGTTCGGTTATAAACCTACACCTGCTTAAAGGTTAACATAGCAAGAGGGGAACGTTTTCGCTGCGAGCATTGTTCAAAATCGAAAACATCGGAGTCGCTGAGCTAGAGCGACCTAGTTGCTTATAAAGGGTTTTTCGAATTGCTTTCACATATTAGGTCAGAACTGATAGAATTACGTATGAGATCGTTGATCAAAGGTAGAGCTATGATGTGCATTATGATTACAGCTGGAATAATTAAGTATGATGCATCAAGTCCTTCGATCAAACATTCCTTTTCCGGAGGCGATCCTCAAGTTCTGAGACGTGATCGTGGTGCACAAGACCAGGAAGCGAATCCCAAGGCAAACGCATCGTACTGGTCGGCGTACTTGGCGATTCCAGGGTCGACCAAACATCCGCAAACGACTTGAGGTTCTTGGCGGGGACGCCCAGCAATTGGAGCCGCCGATCATCCTGGATCGCCGGCAGCAGCTCACTATCGTCTTGATCGGACTCGCTGTTGGCGAACCCGCTGAACGAACGGCTGCGTAACAGTTGCGACGACTCGTCCAAGCAACGAGCGAGATCGGCTTGCGGCACCAACTCTCCAATCGTCGTTGTCTGTGATTCGTCGAAGTCTCGACTATTAAGGCGACCGATTCTCCTCGTGATTCCGCTTCGTGCTCGAGAGATGCCGGTCTTGGCGCTGCAACGCGATGCATAGCTCTTCGACGTCTGATACGGGCCGGCATTCCCGGCGGTGACATCATAGCGGGCGATACGACGCGGGTTCGACTTCGACACCACGAACGAGGTGCTCGGTCGTCGTTTGAGTGCGACCGAGCCGAACATGACCGTCTTCTTGACGCCGCCGCTGACCGGCTTCATCGCCGACTTCAAGGGCGAGCCGCTCTCGGACGGCGTCTCGATACTGACGAGCTCCAAGCTCGGTGCGATATCCGGGGTCTTCTGCAGCATGGGGCGGTCTCCCTCAGAGGCGACGGCGGTCAGGCCGAGGACCGCTACGACCAGAATCAGCCATTGGAACATGGTGGATGGCGATCCGAAAGGCGCTAAGAGACGGACTCCGTCCCGGATCCCGCGATCCCGGGTCAAAATCGATCATGTTGCCGCGACCGGGTCCATCTCATCCCCGGAGGCGGGTTGGGTTGAGGTGCGCGGAATCGGTCGAGATGATGGTCCTCGTTTCCGCCATAATCGCCGGAATGGGGCCCGGAATCGGGGGTCCTGGGGCCGGGTTGAGTCACGATCGCCCGTTCCGGCGAACAGCGTCGAGTCATGCTGGCCGTCGTCGTCGTTATCTAACTTAACCCGCCGATGGAGAGCCTCCCGCTTAATTTAATGCTGGTCGTGTTCCGGTACCTGCCCATCGACGAGGTCGTGCACGGCCCGTATCGGGCCACGTCCCGCTATCTGCAGCAATGCTCGGAGGCGTATCTCGGTACATTGCAGGAGATCGTCGTTCGGCCCGGATTTCGGGCGAAGACGACCGCCACAGCTCCGCGCCTGCAATCGTTGATCATCGCCACGAATCGCGCCTCGAGCTGCGTCGACGACTCGCTACGCCTGCTGGTTCGAGACTGCCCGCGTCTAGTGCGAATCGCCTTTGAGAGCGGCTCGGTGATCTCTGCCTCGACGCTGGAGATCTTACAAAAAGGTACGACCGGGCTTCGTGTGATGCTTTCGGCGTTAGATGGCTGTTAGGATGCCCAAAGGTCGTCTCGATCGCGATGCCGAGCTGTAATGTTACCGATGATCATCTTCGGGTCGTGTCGCGCTTCCGAGACCTGCAGCGGCTCGACCTATCGGGCTGCGATCGCCTCACCGACGCCGGCATTCGTCATCTGGCTCGCGGATGCACGAAGCTCCAGGCCCTGGTTCTGTCCGGCTGTCCGAAGATCAGCGACAACGCCCTGGAGCTGTTAACCGATCATTGTCCGCTAACATCATCGCCTCGGTCCGCCGGTCAACGCCCTTTCGAACATTTGCAGACGCTGGATCTGAGCGAGACGGATATCTCGGATTCCGGCGTCGATCTGGTTCGTTCCCGATGCCCGCATATCGAGCAATTCGTCGCCAACCATTGCTATCGTCTCTCTGTATATCCAAACCTATATGAGATGTTCGCCACGAGCTGTGCCTTTCAGCCGGCCGCATAGCTCACCCCGATTCATGGTTGAGCTTCGATTAGAAGTAGCGACGCTTGTCGGGGACCATGGTCATGACCTGCCTCTCTCGTCGATACTGAACGTCTGGATTTTCTGTCTATTCAAATTTTAATAAAATGAACCAATACAATGCTGTTATAACTTTAATTGCTGTGGTTTGATGGGAGAATAATTGATCATGAATTGGAGCCCGAGTTCGACCGGGTCTAGGGTTTAGGGTTTGGAAGATTTCAAACACTGTTCGACGATTGTTCGTGATACCTTTGATAGTCGGCAGATGAGCTGGACGATCTACAGAGCTCGAGCCCAACTTGGTCCACCTTAACGTTCTACGGTTGTTAAATGTCGAGAGGTAGAGGCGGTGTCAGTGGCTTCTGGATATCGAGGCTCTTTCTGCAGCTGTTAAAATCACCTTATCTATAAAAACGGCATTTAACGTGAATTTCCATTTTCGGAATTGGCGGAATGGGGGATTATTACAACGGTTTATTGGGGATGCAAATGGGATTTGGAATTCGGGGTTTTAAAGGGAATCAATCGCACGCGCTCATGCTGCCTGACAATTGAATCGTGATAGAGCCGATCCTTTGATGGCATAGGTCGAGCGAGACCGCTTGCAGGCTCCGGCGTTGGTCGAGTAGAAGCCTTCTTTGGGGACGTCGTAGATCGAGTCACTATACGAAGTACATTCAAGGATTACGGGCACATTCGGGTTGTTCTCATAAGTCTGAAAGACGCGCCACGAACGACAGTCCGGATTCCTGCCAAATCCAACGGTTAATTGATGCAAGGTCTAGGGTTTAGGGTTTCCACGTACGAGCCACAGGCCTGTGAGCAGGTTGTGGTGAAGGCGGCCACGTTGCCGTCGAGCGTTGGTCCGAACTGTGCTGGTACTAATGTTGTGTATGAGTCCAAAACAGGACCGCTGTAGTTTCCACAAATCGTCAGGATCTGCGATCCATCTGGAATCGGGATCGCCACGTTCTTCTCGTAAATCTGTCCTTTATCGGTGATGGGAGCCACATTATTATGAACCGCAGGCGTCATGCATCGTCGTAGCTGATACATGGTGCAGTACGTCGAGAACTGGATCGATTGGCAGAGGGGGTCTTGATCGCAGGCATTGGCGCAGGCCTGCAGAGACACAATCGACTGATCAATGTTGGTCAGAGGGCCGGCATCAATGTAGTCGTTGTCGGCGACCAACGTGTAGCCAGTCGGAGCAGTTTGTGCCTGAACCGTCAAAGCTAGAACAGACAATGCTACCAGCGCCAAATTCGACATTATAAGGAATGAGCTTCGAGAGACAAGACGCGAGCGCTTTATGTGCTGTGACCAGACCGCGCCAGGTTTGAGTTTGCGTTTGCGTTTCATTCGATGCAGCCGTCAGAGTCGAAGGATGGGGCCGCTCCCAGTCCAGCTCAATAATTGCTAAGAAAACGCAGCCCTCTATAACCTCACAGCGTTTAAGTTTCGCAGGTCACAGGGTCGCCTGAGGTATGACCAAGTACGTCGAAGGTACCCTCAGCCGACATAGACGAGACGACAGCACTTCAGATTAATCAGAGAACTGTTATTGATTTCGATGAAATCGGGCAGGTTTGTATGGACGCCTCAACAATATCGTCGAGCTGTGCTCGTGACGGGTCGCCCTCTCGCGATCGTGCTTGAACAGCCTTCCTCTCGATTAGCAACCCTGTCTGAACAGGATACCTGTCAGCTACAAATGAACGTTGCAGCACAGTCGCCGTGACGAGCTCGCTGAGAAGCTGCTGTAACAATAATTAATAGCTGGATGTTTATTATTGACCAATGTCACTCGTGATCTTAATAAATCGACTCCATTTGCGGTTCGCACTGCGAAACGCCATCATAGTCAATGCTTCTCGATCGTCGAAAATGCCGAATCCAGAACGGTCGCGCATTCAAGTTCGTTCGTTAACGTTCACGTTTGTCTTGCAAAGTAGAGTAGGTTCTTTACGATCACGTAGGAAAGTTTAACTTCTAAAGAATCCGATCATGAAGATCTGTGACTCATGGTTTCGTTCAATATCCGATCCGATGGGCTCTTTAATCCCCTAAATTGGCAGGCCCGCCCACAGCATCGATGCAATCCGCATTGAAGTTGGGATCGCCCGGGGATCACGATCTCCTCCCATCTCATCGCAATCAGATTCTCGGACGACGAGGATCTCTTCGCCATTTTGCAGATGGTCTGATCTCGTTGTCCATCATCACATTGCTGATCTTGGTGACCCATCTCATCCCTCCTTATCAGACCAAAGTCGCTGATGCCGATCCCGCCTATAACGTCGGTTGCCATTTCCACCTGCGAGATGCCTCTGAACATTTACAGTACGAATACCGAGATGAGCAAGTTCCGCCTTCTGCCGTATTCGTTGTTGGCGCCCTCTCTTGGATGCTGGTCGCCATCTCAGCCGTCGTCATCTGGCGTGATCCAGCCGATTGTTATCGTAGCTTGCTGGTGTGGGCGTTGGCGATCGCCCTCACCTATCTCGTGACGAATGCGTTGAAGATTTCTGTCGGAAAGCCCAGGCCGAATTACTTCAACAATCCCGTACGCTTTGGCGCCTTTCTGATCTTGTTGTTTCTGATCGGTTACAGAACAAGATAGATCGAGGTCTGAGCTTTCCATCCGGACATAGCTCAATATCAATGGCAGCTTGTCATCTCCTGTTTCTCTGGTTTCAATACCATCTCAGGTATTGGTTGCCTATCTATGAAATCCGGTTGGTGACGACCATGTTAGCGATCAGAGCCGTTTCAAATTCACGACCACGCTGATCTGCGCTTTGCCCCATCTATTAGCTGGATGGATTGCGATCACCAGAATTCATGATTTCTATCATGATTCCGTCGACGTAACGGTTGGTGCTCTGATAGGTTTAGCGATGTCCAGGTTGGCGTTCTTCCGTCATTATGCAATACAGCGTAACAGAACAGCAAGCGAACTTCCGAGGGTTCTTGTTAAAACGAAACAGCAAGTTATTGCCAATAACATATCATCAAATGAAGAATAAACAGATGCACCGATGAGAACTAAGAGCGCTTCTATAATGTTAATTAAAGATAGAAAGACGGAGGAATACAATAAGGTCTATCAGGCGGGCTTCCATCGCGAGACGCCGCCTTCACATCACTTCGATGCATTTCATGAAGAATGGAGTTGAGTTCGACCACAGACAATGACAGCTGACGAGACGACTGCAAATTCATCTGTAGCTGCCGAACAGCGACGACAACCGCTGAACGCAACACAGCAATGGGAACTTTGTCGGCGTCGCCTTCGAGTTCGATGACACCGCGATCATAGAAGAAGTCGACCATTTCTGCATCGGATTCTGGACACAGTTCTGTAACCGGTTTGAGCGAATGGGATTTCGGCGACCAGTTTTTGCTACTTACTGGACATGTGCCGGAAGCGCATAGGAGGAATACGATCCTTAAAGGACCAATACAGAGTACATAATAGCCCACAGGCTTTCGAGTAGAAAGGTTTATCATTGAACGCAGGAAATGTTTTCGCCAGATCCAGAGCGAGTTCAGAAGCGGTAATGGCGGCATTCTCACGCTGATGCGAACTGAGGAACTGCATGACGTACTCGCCCATCGACGCCACACGATGCGTGTTCAATAGCCGCCCGGTTTCATGGAGGACCTTGACAATATCGCTGGCCTATGGATGAGCAGAATTATACAAAGTTGTATTGGGACGGAGATGTGGGATGTTACGAATTGCTTTGTTGGAGCGTCGACATTGATGAAAGCCGGCATGTTGTCAAGTCGTTCTTCTTTGGAAAGAGGAAGCTGGAAAGCCGATTCAATATCGGTGATGGAGATATTGATCAGCCGATCGGCGTCGAGTTTCCCATACAGAAACATTGCTATTATCAGTCAGTATCAACGACTAAACCTTGCCTCTAAAAAACCCTAAAACTAGAGTCGAGACACGAAAATTGTCGAAAACACTGAAAGCAGCCATTTGGGAGACTTTCGAGAATAGCAAAAATCTTACATAGAACACCACGTAGGGCGTGCTCATACATATTGGGTGCATTGCCACAAATGGCTGCGATGTGTTCCCGGAAGAAGGCCCCGAAACTCAGCAAATGAAGAAGACAGGCGAAATTCACTTCTTCGCCTACAGAAACAGGCTTAGGTTGATGGTGGTTTGTGTGAGCAAACGCTCTACTGATTTCAGCGAATCGAAGTGGCAATGTCAGACTCGGCGTCTCCTGGGGTCGCTCTGGAATCACCGAGACAAGCTCAGCGATGCGTTCTGGGTTCAGTTTGATAACAGAACTGTGCTTCATGATGGTGGCGATCGCCAACTGAAAGGCCTCCTCACCCAAATCACCTTTATTGGTGGTCATGGCGCCGACTGGCGATTGGTGAAATGGCATCAAATAAGAGTTGCGATACCATCACTATCAGGTGGCCGCGCCTACAACTTTTTACAAAAAATGTTAAATGGTTTTCATTTTATTTTGGAGGCAGAGGAATGATGGGGCTGCCCTCAAAACAGTGTTGTATAAAAACCTCCGCTACGCAGATTGCCAACGTTTAAACTAGGTTTAAATGTTTAAACATGTTTATATAGGTTTAAACATTTAAACCCTTGAGCAAGCAAAACGTTCAGTGAAATGTCCAGGCGTTTGCATCTACGTCTTTGAATAATACAGCAAGAGTTTGCTT
>RBZT01000763.1:0-19717 GCA_003693705.1 Polymyxa betae
CAAGTGGGTTGTCAGCCGGAAGCCCGGTCATGACTGTGATTGGGGCACGGCCCCCCAGTCGTCGCTGTGGACGATGGTTCAATCTTAGCTCGGATATTAAGCATTTCAATAAATTTATAATTTGACAATTGACAATTTCGATTGTATCATTTGAGTAGTGAGCATAAGCTGTAACGAGATGTTGCTCAGCTCCTAATTTTTGACTCAAACGTTTCATTGTCCCAGAGACGAAGTATGATGCCTGGTCAGAAACTAATATCTTAGGGCGTCCGAAAAGGGCTCGCCATTCTAGTAAAGCATCTACAGTGACAGAAGTCGTTGATACAATCACCGGTTTAAGTAGAACCAGTCCTGAGAAGTCATCTCGGATAACAAAGATCCATTGGTAATTTAATCTATTCTTTAATCTTGGACCTAAATATAGGTAATCAAAATGTAAAACCTCGTTAGGTTTCAAACCATGACATGCTGCTCCCAAAGGGCGAGGAATACGAAAGCCTCTTTTCGTTGGAAGACAGTGAAGGCATGAGGAACAGACTCGATTGATATCTTGTTCCATTCCGACCCAATACACCCAACTTTTTAATAAAGATAATGCATTTTTATAAGCTAAATGACCACAATGACAACCTGCATGTGCTATAACACAGAGGCGTCGAATAAGGTCAGTACTTTGGCAAGGAATGACTACTCGTTGATGTGATTCAACCATGAGTCCATCTGAATTCCTAGCGAATTTGCTATTGGAAAATGGAGACGTTGCTCACGACTAATTTCAGATGTGTCTGGCCAGACTAAATTTTTACAAGGCTGAACCCGAATAGCCGAATCTATTAGTTGGGTCGGATCAGTTGAAGAAGAATCGGATGACTGTAATAGGGCTCGAACGTTAACATTGGGGCTGTCGCTAGTCATCCCGGCACCCCATCTAGATAATAAATCAGCCCAGTGATTTTCTTCACCAGGGATGTGATGAATTATATAAATAAAATCACGAAGTTCTATACCCCAACGAATTAATCGTTCGGCTGATTGTTTGTACATTTCACAGGGTTGTACATAGCGATAAGATTCCTGTGATCTGTATAGAGATGAAACGGATTTGGCATATGTAAAAGATAAGTCAACTTTTTCAAAGTATCTTTAATTGCATATGCTTCTTTATCAATAACAGCCCAGTTCAGCTCCGAACCATTAAACCGATGACCGACAAAGCCAAGCGGTTGATGTCTTTGCATTGATACTTATTTATTGATATCTTCTGTAGGAATCTGAGTGACGACACCTGAGCTTGCATAATAGCTCGCGTCACAAAATACACACTGAATCATTTCCTCCTTGGGATAGGCTAGTTCTACAGCATGAGAAATTGCCTTTTTTAAATTATTAAATGCAGAAGTATGCACATCATTTCAGCCAAATCGCTGTAAGCTAATACGACTTGCTGCTCTTTTAGTTCGACGTGGTCGTAACTTCATAGCGTCTTCCAGAATATCTTGAAGACAAACTACTATTTTACTATAATCAGGGATAGAACGACTCATCCACTGAGATGCCATTAAAATCTGCTGTAGTTCGTTGGCACGTGATGGGCTAGGCATGTTAGTTAAAGCTTCAATTCGAGCTGAATCGTGACGTACCCTGGTATGACTAAATATGAAAGAAGCTACAAGTCGGAGTGCTCAATGTAGGCTAGTTAACAGAGTGAATTGTATATTAGGTAACATAGGACAGATCATGTAGGACACGAGTCCGGTGCAAGGATCTAGTACACGGCACGGGACTGGAATGTTGCATCATGGTCACGTGACCGTGACGCCTGCTCCAACACCCTCCTCAGGCGGAACTTCCATCATCCGCTTGCGAAGAAGTTGAAAACGTGCAGGTTCGAGCGGCTTAGTCATCAAGTCCGCGAGATTTTCGTCTGTACGGCAGTACTGCAAGTTGATAACTCCGGAGCGCCGACAGCCCCACACTCTCCATCGAGATGCGTCTGGTATTTGTCCTGAGAAAGCTTCCTCTGGTGACTTTCCCTCATGTTGCGTTCCGTCGAGTGCTGTTGTCGGGGACTCATTTCTGAGAACGTTTGCAGCTGCAATGGCTTCTGCCCAAAATTCTCGTGGATGAGCTGCGTGAAATCTCATCGCTTCCGCCTTCTCCAATATCGTCTTATTGAACCTCTCTGCCACACCCATTTGTTCTGGATTGTAGGCTATCGAAGATTCGTGTAAGAATTCGTTTTCGAGGCAGAACCGGTCTAAAGCCCTGTTAAAGAACTCTGTCCCATTGTCCGTTCTCCAGGTGCGTATTAGTTCGATTTTGTTTGAGGACCTTGTTCGAAACGCCTGGCGCTCGAAATTTTTCACAATTTCCTGAACATCCGATTTATACTTGAAGAAATAAACCCAACTTTTGGTGGAGTAGTCATGAATGAATGATATCATATACCTATTGCCTCCGATTGATGGAACTGGGAATGGTCCCATAACGTCGCTACAAACAATCTGTAAGCGTTCCTGGGCACGATGTACTCTTGCCTTGAATGATGTTCTAGTCATCTTGGACTGGATGCATCCCTCGCACGCATTTCCAGGGCGGCTTGAGGGGTCGGTTGCGAAATCGAGTCCCACCGTAGAGCCTTTTGCCTTCCTCAGAAGCCTGTCGCACATGTGACCCGATCGTAGGTGAGCTAGTTGGTGGCTAATGACTTGGTTGACAGCGGACATGTCTTTAGTTTTGTGGAGTTTCTTTGATTGCTGGAGTATGTAAAGATTGTTCGCGTTCTTTTCGACTCGATGGATGACCTCGTAGGTCCAAGAAGTAGCATGAGTCTCCAGTAAACAGGATGATAGACCCATTGTCGTGCTTTGCCCTACAGACAGCAGATTGTGGTTCATGTTTGGAACGTGCTGTACGTCTTGCAAACTGATTGTGGCATGTCCTAACGTGATTGGTTTTGAGTGGCCAATTCCCAGTATGTCAATTTGGCGGCCATCTGCAACTGCAATGGATTGGTTGCGGTCTTTTTTTCGGTAATGGCAGAAGCGGTCTTTCGAGTTTCCGATGTGTAATGAAGTTCCAGAGTCTATGATCCAAGGGTTGTCATCAAAATCTCCTGAAACAGATTCCGATTTCATTGAACTCGCAGAAAAAGCCTTAATGTTTTCGCTGTCTTTAGTAATAAATTTCTCACGCCATTGTTTTGGTGCTTTGGAAGGATCGTTGAACCAGCACTTGTCTTGTTGTGGTTAGATGGCCTGTTATTACTCTTACAGGATAGACAGATTGACTGTCGGGACTCTAGTTTCTGACGAAGCGCTGCATTTGCCATCTCTAGGTTCTTAATTGTTTGCGACAGATTAGCAGTAGGATTTCCGGAATGTTAGGCCTGAAGGTTCAGTTCTTTGTTCAGAAGCATCCTGGTTACTTCGGCTGTAGTCAGTTCCTTGGATGAGTGACTATCTAAGGCTGTAGATACCCCGTCATACTCTTCGGGTAGGCCGGCCAGTATAAATGCTGCAATGATTTTGTCCGGTAGGGTGACGTCAGATGCTCCGGCAATATCTCTAGCTGCGTCTTGAATCTTTGCTACGTAGGTTTGAATGTTGTCATTTCCCAATTGGGTTCTTGAGAGGATCTTGACAGCTGCGACCGTCGCGGCCGACGATGTGCGATCGTACTGGTTCGAGAGGCGCTTCCATAGGTCGTGTGATGAAGTCGCTTTGTCGGCTCCAATCAGTGCCTGGACTTCGCTGCTGAGGTACGCCATTATCTTGGCTCTTGCTTTTATATCCAAACGGCTGTTGACTGTCGTACTTTTCTCATTGAAAGACGGTGGAGTGGGATCGAGGGTCCTCTTCGATGCGTCTAATCCGATGACCAGATCTAGGCCTTGTCGACCAGCATGTTGATCATTCGGGAACTCCATTCTCTGAAGTTGGACCCGGTGAAGACGGGCATGCCTTCACGCTCGCTACTCATCCCGAGGATGGGACTCTTAATCTGTGACGACGAGAGGCTGGATAGAAGAGTGATTCTGTATTAGGATAAATGCGTCACGGACTTTGTAGTGTTTTGGTTGTACTATAGTCGAGTAGTTGGTTTATAACAACAGAATACGACGGTCTACTCTTCCATCATATCGACCTGATTCTGATTCATGATCACGTACTCGCTGTTGGTGAAAATCAGACTGTTTTCCAGGTTCTCCATATCCTGTGGAGGTTCGCTTTCCAGGTGGAACTTTTGCCTCGCCTTTTCAGCGTAATAAACTGCAGGAATCCAGAAGAATACGTGAGTTCCTGAGGTTAAAAAGCAGATAAAGTATAGCAGCAGTTATGGCTTTCATGGCGAATAGCGGCGATCTAAGCGTCCAAGCGCGGCGGGCCTGTAGTATGACACGAGTCCGGTGCAAGGATCTAGTACACGGCACGGGACTGGAATGTTGCATCATGGTCAAGTGACCGTGACGCCTGCTCCAACAATTCGTACACCAGATAATAAAGAATGGCGATTATTGAGCAGGTTTCGAATGGTGCCCCGGGATCTAAGCAAGTTAAGACCATCAGCATCGTCGAAATAAAAAGAAACGCCGAACCGATGATGAGCAAGATCCAGGCCATGATTTTGAGCCCGATCAATCATTGATAGGGAGTAAGACCATAAAACTTGACCAACATTAAGATTTTCTCCTTCATCAGTCTGACGACTTCATCGACCGCAACGGAAAAGAAATAGTTTTGGTGGTGTTATCACACGTTTGTCATACCTCAATAAAATTCAAGGTATCAGAAAGTGGTAACGAGCTGATCGTCACATTTGAAGATAAATTTTCCTCTGCTGCGTCATATATCGATCCCAAAATCACAACTGTTGATGATCTCATCAATGATCCTGAGAGCAAGCTTTTGAATGTCATGTTTGGTGAAGCTCAGAAATCTATGACTTACATTATACAGCTGGGTATGACGGTTGCAACTAACCCTGTCATGCGAGCAATTAAGTGGCCCAATGGAGAGTCTGTTCGAGCCGTAATGTTACTCACAGTTCGAAACGATGAAGCTGATTCAATGGAATCACTGTGATTTGAAATGTGTATGTAGTTGCAATATAAGTGTAATACATTTTGCAATGTTACTGTGTAATGTAAATTTCACTTTTCCAGCGACACCCATGGTACTTTACCTCACCTTCCTGGTAAAGAACGATCGAGCTTACCGTGGCTGGCTGCTCCATTGGACTATTGATAAATTGCGGCATAAAAGTCTCATTGGTAGCGTCGCATATCAGCAAGATGCAGGAAGAAAGCATCTTGTGCATGACGACGAGTTTGACGAGTCAATCACACGATGAAGTCCGGGTTCGCGTATTGAGCAGATATCAGTGACAGAGTCTCCGCTGATTCTGCCGTTTTGTAGAACAGAACTCTGAAGGTAGACGAAATAGGCGATTATGTTTCTAGCTTGTTAGCAGCAAGTTCGGTGACAACAGCAATACAAGCGTTTATGTAAATAACAGCATTTCAAAGATGCAAAAAAAACTTAGCTACTGACAGTGTTATCAGATTGTGTGATGATTAGTTGATTTCTGGCATTTCAGTCGTCATTTGACATAGAGCTGGACATTGTTCTGACAGTCCAGAACAACATTTCTGTCGGAATTGATCGTGGTCGATTTGATCTCCGAAAGTCTTGATAAATAACTCCACATCGTTATTACAATGATATTGAAGGCAGTTCTATATGGGATTCACAATATCAGTTATAAAAGCGAGTAAACCGGGGGAACATTTCAACTTTTGTTGCTGAACTTTATCAGACAGGACTCGAATACAGTGAAGAAAAGACCTTTGAGAGATACTCAAAATCCAATAAAACCATTCAGAGTTATATCATACTGTTTGAAAACCTTTGATTTGATATCTAAGTATAAACAATCATAGAGATTGTCGTGAACAGAATCTCGAACAGTTTGGATACCACCAAGGCCATTGTCTCTGCAATGTGCTTTTCAAATCCACATAGTGAACCTTCATTGAAGTTGCTGGAACATTTGTGATGAAATTTGGAATGTGGAAAAGGGCTTCCCCATCGAGATTGAAAAGTTTTCAGATCTTTCTTGCAGCAGATAGTGAGACAGCATAAAATCGGGATACAAAGAGTCTCCCAGCTACATCCAATATTAGTCCATCCGTTCTCGCGAGCCCATACAAATTTCTTGAATAAGCGGCAAATTAGAATGAGCTCCTGCAAAGTATTCGTAGCTTGAGAAATTTCACTGGTTTCTGTCAGCTGATGCTCGACACCATTAACAATGATAATCAACGATTTGCTGGAGCCAGGAAAAGCTTCATATTGAGATACGAAAGAAGGCGGGTCTGTGATGAACGCGCGTTCTTCGGCTTCAGGCTGTTTGTTCTACAAAAAATTTGAGAAGCACAAAGAAGAGCGAATCCGAAACCTACCAGAAAGAAGAATCCGAAACCTACCAGAAAGAAGCAGAGGCTGTCGTAGTCCGTGATCTCGTCTATATCGAAGTTCAGTACCCTCTGCCAATGTTGTTTTCGTTTTCGGCCTGTTCCACAGCGCCGCAGTCGGCGGCGTTTCCGGGATAGAGCAACATTCGTATCAATTTCTCTAGATGTAACAGGACGCTTTACAGAAAGCAGAGGTTTTAGAGGAATCGAATCTGGGTCTGATCATATCCGCATTTATCTCCGGAGCATCTCATACTGAATCAAGATTGTAAAAACGGATTCCCCCAACGGGACTGGAACAACTCGATGTCTTTAGAGCAGCAATGTATGAGACAGTGTAATACTGGAACACAGACAGCATGCCTCCAGTCCGCCATAGATCGATAGCTTTTCAAAAAATCGCGACGAACGGTTCGGATTGCGGTTAGTTTCCGATGCAGACTGGCTATTAATATGAGCTTTTGTAATGTGGTCTTAGATAGAGCGATCTCCGTGATTTCATGTATGATAATATTGGTGCCATTCAGATCCACTGTTAATGGCTTCTTGACCCTCTTAGAATAATCCACTCTACAACCGAACGATTGCTGAGAGAGAGCTTGCTCTTCTTTGTCATTCGGCTCCTTGTCCTGAGAACCATTTATTACAGCAGCCTTCTTCTGATAGAATTTGTTTTTACCAGAAACTGACATATAGTCTGTAATATCAGCAACATTATGATTCAGAAGAAAGTCCAGATTCGATCGCGGAAATGATTTCGTTAATTGTTGCTCTTCAGTGGTTGATGTGTGAATAGAAGCCCCTAATGACAGATCTTCATTGCAGAAATCCTGACAAGAAATCTCAATCACGAAATGGGCAACGAGCTGCATCACATCATACAGAGGAAAACGTTTCATATGGCTCCTAGACAGAGTATTTAGCCTGAGATATTCGCAGGACACAGCCCATCTTACAGTCAAATCGAAATCGTGAGGGAAAGAGCTTCGTCTTTCAACGCCGATCTGGTCCAGGAAATTCCGGACCTGATTGGGATGGAAAAGAGGCTGATTATCGGAATCCTGAGCTGGTCGGATATCAATGCCGCTCAATAACTATCCCTTTCCCATTAATGACGAATCGACGGCTTATACAAATCGAGCGAGCTTACCTCGGCTGGCTGCTCCATCGGACTGTGGATAAATTGCCCCATAAAGATCTCATTGGTAGCGTCGCATATCAGCGGTATGGCGAGGAAGATGCAGGAAGAAGCATCCCGTTCATGACGACGAGTTTGACGGCTCGATCACTCGATGAAATCCGAGGCGGCGTATTGCGCAAATATCTGTTAGAGACTGGTTCCAGTAGAGAGAAAATCGGTGAAAATCCCGAAGTAGATTTTGTATGGGAGAAATAGTTCCGTAAAACTGCGAGATAGTCCGATTGACCTGGTAGGTACCAGATCTATATTTTATACGCCGTTACACGGAACAAATCCCTGAAAGTGATGTAATTGATGAGGTCGCTAAACAGGCTGCTGATATCGGCGACGAACCATTCACAGCAGAATTGCGAATCTTGCTGTAGGAAGGGCTTCAAGCTTCCAGATTTGAACACGAAGAAGTTACTGAAACTTTTGGTATGCACACGATAGGCTGTCTAACATTCCATCATTGAAACAGGAAATCTGCAACAAGCTGCCGACGGGATATCTGATGGACACAAACAGGTCGAGGGCATAGGGGCGGTCCTGGCTTAATGCTGTACAATCCATAGATACCGATGGTATTTCATCTGTTTTCGAGCGAGTTGCGACTGATGCGATTATTTGTGTCCACTTGTTTTACATTGGTTATATTCTTGTATTCCATAATCGCTTTTTGTGGTGATTGATTAAATTGTGCTAAACAGCTTGTTCATCATATATTAACTAATTATCATCCAAGTAGTCTGATATTCGAGTTTCGAAAAATGCTTGGGATTTTAAGTCCCTGTCATGATGGAGCAGTTTTGTTTGGTGAGCATGGAGGCCGAGAGATAGTTAACGAGGACAATGGGAACCCTAGAAGCCCATAGCACGCGAAAGGAGAGATTGCTTAGGACGTGGTTACAGAGAGCATTTTCAATGTGGAGCGAAAGCAGCTTGCATACAGTTGAAGATTTCGTTTTGTATTGAGCAATGCCGAAAGAGGGAGGATGAGACCCTCAATCGAGTTCCAAAAATCGCTAATAGTGAAATCCTTAGTTTACCGATAACCGGTCGCAGGTAGTAAAAGGCGACTTGCGAATGCCGGTTAGCGACAAAAAGATACCGAACCAAAAGTTAACACTGACCCTCTAGTAGTGGAATCGCTCAGTACCTCAATTATGGGACCTTTTGCTCTATAACCTCACGCACTCATAAAAATTGCGTTTATGTTCGGGACACAATTTTTGGCATACGCACAAGTTTAGTCAGTTTGTTTATTTAGAGCCTGGTTGAAGTGCGTGTCGTCTACTTTTTGCTTTTCTACTCTTTCAGTCGAGAATAAGCAAATAAAAATAGATAAATTGTGGAAATAAGTCCTTATTTCGCGGACCTAACTCTAATATGTGCCAATATCACGATCTTTAGACCTTAGATCCAGCTTTCGAAAACAGAAGGTTTCGTTTATTCCGATTGGCAGAATATACTTGCTCCCAAGTTTCTTTAGGGAACGAGTTTTGCTCACTCTTAACTTTTTCGGTCTTCACCCATCGGCTAGGATCATTGTAGATTGACGACAGCCAACAGCAGCCTGGACAATGGAAGCGTCCTCCTCCGAATCCGTTGATGCATATCATCTACAACTCATGATAGTCTATAAATACCTTGAAATCGCCGAAACTCTATTCATTGGACCCCATTATCTGACCTGAATTGAATCCAAACAACCGCTTCTCATGTATTCAGGATTGAACAGCGAGCGGAACACTTCAACGTTGTCTGACATTTCATTCGAAAAACGGTTACCTGAACGGCATCATCATTTTACGTTAGAGGAGAGCGAGCCAGTTCCCGATCCTCCGAGATCGCCTGAAGCCCACCTTTTTGCACTAGGAGGGCGGAATAGTCGCCGTTGCAGCCGCCGCGGGATCCGGGGTGGAAAGATCCCGATGGCGACTGATCAATGATCCACTTATTGGAAGGTTCCAACCCGATACATTCAATACAATTATAATTCCATTATATCACTCTTTGATTACCCTTCATTATCGCGTCCAGCCTCTATCGAAGAATCATATTATCGTACAAACCGAAAATCATAACGGATTTTTCCGATGCAGCAAGTCCGAGCCCATCATGATTGCCGCGCAGTTCTTCATTTTGGTAGATCGTGCAGGTCTGTCGAATCAGGAACCACCATCAGCAAGAGATCAATACCGGACATCATATCCTATATAGAACGGAACAGCTGTAGGGCTCATATCTCTGGCTTAAGCAAGAGCCGACCCGAGTATAAGCTGGCACGCGACATCTGGTTCAGACGCAGCACTGCAGCTTCGTTACATCGATTACACGTTACGCGATGTCCCGTTTATACGTTCTCGGACTAGATAACGACAAGTACTACGTGGGCAAGTCCGACGATGTTGACGCCCGAGTCCGTAGCCATATGGAAGGGCGCGGATCTGCCTGGACCGCCCGGTATCGTCCGCACTCTCTCATGGAGATCCGCCCTGTCCGTGGGCCCTTCGACGAAGACAACCTCGTCAAGGAGTACATGCGCCAGTACGGCGTCGATCAGGTGCGCGGCGGGTCGTACAGCACCATCGAACTCGACCTGACTGCCCGCGTCGCCCTGCAACGAGAATTCCGCACCGCCGCTAACGCCTGTTTTCAATGCGGCCAGCTTGGCCATTGGGCCGGTGATTGTCACGCTCAGAGGCGGCAGGTTCCGGATCCCGGGCCAGCACGACCCCGACCTGCTGCTGCTGCTGCTGTTGTCGGGCCGGCGGCGTCCCGGACGGTGGACGTTGGGGTTGGTGGCTGCGACCAGGACCGGTGCTATAGTTGCGGTCATTTGGGGCATTGGGCCGCCCAGTGCGACCAGGAGTCCGGCCCGGACTCCGACTCCGACGGCGACTGCTGCTATCGATGCGGACGTGCTGGCCACTGGGCCAACCAATGCTATGCGCGGTATCATGTAAACGGATCGCGACTGTAACCTCGGACTCCGTCCATGTTGCTCTGGTCGTATACTGGACCATGGAGTTCAGAGACGTGGTCGGACGTCATTCAAGTTTGAATTACTGACTGAGACAGAGCTGATTAATAATTACAGTCAAGTCGGTCTCTATCAGCTATGAAGCGATTTGTGGCTTTCTGTTAATCTGATTCATCATTGTGTATGTTTAATACATTGCAGCCCCGGAATTTTCTCAGGTCTGTTTGATGTCATGAAGGGACATAACTCGCAGATCATCATGATTTTTGAGATCCGAAGCAGCAGAGTCAGCTGCGGACCAAGATCGGTAGCCAGCAGGAATTCCGATGTTTCCAGCCCAATCCGAAGTCTCCTCTTCAGCTACTCAACATTTTGGCTGTTTTTTGGAACGTGTTTTTATCATGAAACGGAACTGCTTGATGCTGTTCGCCAGAGCGAATGGAATCACGATCATATAACCAATCAGATTGTATCAATCCTTATGGCTTCACCGCTATTTTGAATATTGTTGTACAGAGCAGTGATAGTTGATATGATGTCGCTGTATATCCATCATTCATTTTATCATTCTCAAGAATTGCCTTGTAGCGATAATGAAATTTTCGGGGCCTTTTTGCGGCTGTAATGCCGACAATATGATCGTGTTATGCATCAAACTATTGGCGGATCTCGTCCGCTATTCCCATGTAGTGCTCGTGCTCCTGATTCAACATTATTATGCAAGATAACAAGCCAAACGCCATCCTCAGCGGCTTGCTTGTATGAATATTGAATAGTGGATCGGGAGAAGAGTCGCTATCGCAGATGCTGCTGCTGCTAGTTTCCTGACGCCACCGCTTTCGACGTCAACACATTGGAGGGCAACCAGGACCAGTCTGGGCCCAGGACTAATTGGCCGAAGTTTTGTGCTCCGAATGGCTACAGGATCCTACCTATTATAATCACGAATTCCGCCACAAATGAAGAATTGGTGTCCACGGCCACCTGGTTCCATTCCTTGTTGAAAACCCATTACATATGACCGAATTTAGCAGCATTAAGCGACACCAAATACAGTCTTTCTATAACTCGAAGAAACAGCAAAAAGTCAAACCACTGAATTGATACTATGTCGAATAGTCGTCAGAAGCAGCAATGAAACTGTTTCAAGAGGATTTTGTCATCATGGGATTATGCCTGACGAGCATCAAACTGGGAGAATAATGACCCTGCAGCCTGACACACCTTCAGGTATGCCCGGTGGCCGTCGTACCGGCCCAACGAATTCGATCACAGCGCAGCAATGCTTCTAGACTACCAACATTGAGAATGGAGTTAATCATCACGTCCCAGTTTTGATCTGTTCAAAAGCCAGAAAGGGTCCGAGCCTCTACATGACAGTATCATTGAACGACCCTGCTGCGTGTGCGACCCCTCGCACAAATAAGCCCGTGTGCGACTGTATGTCGCACAACCCTTATCTGTGCACTCTCAACCTCTCTCTTACGATCTATACAGTAGTAGCGCCTACAGATGCTCTCAGGTCTGGGCAAACTTCTCCGGCTGGGCCGTTGTAATTCCCATGTTTCAGGCACCACTCTCGGCTGCTCTGCTTCTTCTTCGCCTACGCCCACAGCGCCATTGGAATGCGAGCGTCCATGTCCACCCCGAAAGCCCACCGACAATGGAGATCAATCTATGCATAATATCCACGAAGAAGTCGAAGACGATTATACGCCGATAATTAACGATAAAGAAGGCGAATTGCAATGGAATGGAAGCAGAATTATCCAAACTTTTTGTGAAGTCGAGTCCATGACAATCGGCCGAGTATTTGAATCCTTAAATGAGCCTCGCCAGCACTGCGTATCTTTTGCTAAGTGCCCTCTGAAACAGAAAGGCACTCAGAAATTGAGAAACGTTACTTTCCTTTGCTTTCGTAACGGTTTTCATGAGAAAGATTCAATGGTTCCAGGAGAGTTTCAGCGTTCGAAAAAGTCTTTGAATGCCTCGACGTCTGAAATAGCGAAAAAATCGGGGTGTACGAGATATTCAATGAACAAGACCATGAGGTGTTCAACGAAGCCGAGTTGGAAGCCCTACCTCAAAATCGATTTATTTCTGAAGATGTAGAGAAAAAGATGTTTGAGTTAAATGAGCATGGGGTCTTGACCTGCTCCCAGATTATGGTGTTATTTGAACGGGAACACTTTCCGGAAACGATATGTCAGCCGAGCAGAGCTGCAACAAAATCAGCATTAGCGGAAGAAGGGGAAGACATCCCTGACCCAAAAGGGTAACATGTCCAAGTATCGTAAGATTCCGCCGAATACGATTTCATATAAAAACAGATTAACTGTTTGATTGTATTGAATGTATTATCGATAGTATCGAAAGGGTCGCACAGATAAGGGTTGTGCGACATACAGTCGCACACGGGCTTATTTGTGAGAGGGGTCGCACATGTATCAGGGTCGATCATTAATATCAGGGCGATCTATTCGTTGGGTTCTGTTTGGGCTGATGCGACCCTTTAGACCATAATATCATCCTTTTCTCGAGTTCAATAGCCTCAAGAGCCAATCCATCATGAATGCAGGCCGTCAATCCAGCTCTAAAAACCGGACGTCCAGGCGTGAATTCGGTGGCATTTAATAGACCGTTAGCGTAAACGGTTTCGTTCGCATTGATCTGAGCCGTATTGAGCACAGCCATGTATGATCTATTCAAACAGCGCAGGAAATGGTGGTAAATCCAGAAAACAGTTTTGAAGGCTATTGACCAGAATATATTTCTCTTAGACACAGATTGATATCTAGATATAATAGACAGATCTGTAGATCGCCATCGACGATCCAGCTACAACGACCTTCATGAAGCATTCGACTTCATGCAGTACAGATTCTAAGCCAGAACTCTCAATTGCAGGGCTTGTTCAATACCGGAATTGAACGAACCGTGTTCAACCAGTTGCCTTTGCAGATCTATCCCGTGCCTATGTTGAAATCTGTGAGAGATTTTGACACTGCCAGGGCTGAATAGATATGTTTTGTCCACCATACAGATGGAAGGCGGTGTCTTCTGAACAACAAGCACTGATTTCAACCTGATCGCTGTATGAACGCGGACAAAGAGAGGGCTTATCTTTGTTTTTGATGCGGAAGGCGCGATTGAGCCGGAATCCATCGTCTTCATCCACTCAAGCATGCACAGACCTGCGTAAAATCAGCTGATATCATAAAGAAGCGCAAGGTTTTTTTCTCAAACAATCTCGAAACCAGAGCCATAACAGTGAGAACAACTTCATATACTCAGCTGGAGCTTCACAAAAATTGTCGCTTTGCGAAGTTCGTTCTGCTGCGACTTTCCGATAAAAATGCCCTTTTCGGCAATTGGAATGCTCATCTCCAACACAGCCCTATTTTTCATCTGAATGTTGGCAAGATGCCGATAAAACAGCAAGCGATGGCTGGGCTTTGTCCGCATCGATGATATTGAGCGCCAGACGATAGACATATAAAGTTGGTGAAACAGATTCACATTTAGTGGTGGGAGGGGCAGCGAGACAAACCTGCAATCCCGGACCGCTACCATCCGAATGTTATGATAGATTTACCTCGTTCAGCTAGTCTGGTTCGTGACGATGAAGCCATCAAGGAGACCAGCTGGCATTGGTTACTTGATGGTGGCGGCGTATTCGCCGCGTTTCTCAATCCTGCAATATGGTGACAATCGAGATTCCCTCGTTGCGAGATTCGACGAAACACAATTCCATTGTCGCTATGAATCTTTGAAAAATCGTATTCTGTCAACCGTTTATAAACACGAATTTAACAAGAGGGCTATCAGGACAATTAGGGAAGTTATCTGGTCAAACTGGTGGTAACAAATCCGATTTTATTATGAACCCAAGAAACAGAACATTGCTCGATATCGACGCCGAGGAAGTCGTGAATCCACGCAGCCGGTGGTCGCGTTCGTACTGGACCCGACTGGAAGTCGCGAGTTCCCCCAGTCAGTGTCGAAGTACGCCTCAGCAATAGCAAGCGTTATGCGGTTGTTGATGCTCTCGATGTATTAACAATATCAACAAAGAGAAACAGGCCGATGAAATGAATTTAAAGTTTGTGTTGATGGCCAAAATAACTGGCTGATGAATTCAGCAGCCATAATCGTATGAAAACTTCTCGTCGATCTTTATTCCATTTCGATTTCCGTTTCAGGGAAACATGTAGTACAAAGCACCACGAACGCCCTTAATGATGTTGCCCACCTTGGGCTGGGCCGAAGGGACTGCATTCCCTTGGACAACAGTTCCTTGACCCGCTGTCGTTCCAGGGGCCGTTACGGTCGTTGTTGGGGTGGCGGTGGTCGTTCCTGGGGTCGCGACGGTCGTTGCTGGAGTAGCCGATGTCGTTGTTGGGGCGGCAGAATTCTTGCCTTGAGCTGATGTTGTTCCTGCAACTGTCTCGGTTACTTTCGCAGTTGCTGTTGCTGGTATAACAGGGGGAGCGCCTTTCGTGATTGGCTCGGGCGCTACAATCAGGTCAACTACAAACTTGCCGAATCCACCCCCGGGAAGTCCGCGCTTCGCTTGTGTGATACAGATCCCGGCAACTTGTGCTTTCTCTCCTGCCATAATACCATCTCTCTGTATATCCCAGGTGATAGGTGCTGATTGGCTTTTGATCGTGGAGTTACGCTGTAACGCCGTCCGGTGGACGATCGTCTGGCCAATGTCACCGTTACAGCCGTACGGATACGGAATCATGTTCAGACCGGGATTAACGATACGTCCGATCTGCTGAAGAGTCCCGTTTCTATCCTGCTTTTGAACCCAAACGATAAGACCAACTGCGCAGGGGTTAGAGGGTTTAAGGTTCTAGGGTTATTCACCTAGGGTTGTGGAATTATCTATTGCTTTAACTACGAAGGTTTTCTGCCCATGTTTGTCCACAACGCCAGGAACAGTGCCAATGTTACATAAATCCTGAGCCATGGTATACGGAGGCACATTAAGATTGTGGTACTGGGCCACGGTCATGGTTGCTTCGGACATCCTATCAAAGGCCGAATTCCGGTCGTGTTCTTGTTACCGTTTCTCTTGGTAAGGAAGGGCAGGACTCCGGCTAAGGATTGAGGTCCACCTTTAGCTTGGACTTTCAGATCGCAGAGATACGACGGCAGCAAAGTCCCATTCGTGAAGCCTGATGCAGAGCCCATTAAGAGCAGGGCGAAGCAGGTGATCATCTCGGCTTTTCCGGTCGTCATGTTAATATGATGATTACAAAATGCTCTGGTTCAAGCAGTCGTGATTGCTTTATTGACGGGGTTGTTCTGGATCCTGGTCAGCAATCATCTCGAATCGTGCATTACATCGCGTCACGATCCTGGTTGTTCTGGAGCCCTTCGGCAATAACACGCGGTTAATTCCCTCAAAAAAGCGAACTCGTTTCTCGGAAAATAACACAATCGGGCCATTTTAATAAAGCCATAAACAGAGTTGGCGATGGTTGAAATATTACAAAGTCTGAACTTGTATCATTCATTAGATAGTTAGATCATTTAACACGGCTGCTATTCAGAATCTGCAAGGTTTCATTTTTGCTCATTGTTGACTGGGTAGGCCCTTGATGATCTCACCCGTCTAGGAACCTTTTACTATCTAATGCTGACCTTCTTCGAGGATGTTCTGGACTTCTCTTCCGTCATCACGACATCTGAGTGCGTTGTCGGTAAACATCATCAGCTTTGTCTATGGCACCGATATCATTCTCTATGACAATACCCGAGAAAATTCACTGCAACGGTCAGATTAGCCTGCCAAGGCTCCAGGCTGACCCTAACCCTAACAGGATACACACTTGAGTGGGGATCAATACAGGTTCCTAAATCATGACTTGTTATCATGTCAACATCTTGGTGCTGTGGACAATAAAATGGACGGTCGTATGGATTCGATGCTGGGCAAAGTCGAAAGGCCAAGCGATGCGGTGAGGCGGAATCTGTGACACTGTCTTATAGCCCTGTTCTCTGGAAATATGATGGTGTCTCCCCCGGCATGTATTGATATACTGCAGGTTTATGTGCGGCTGAAAGCAGCTCGTAGCGTGCGGGTGGTTCAAGGGATTATACTGCCATGAATACGTGTGGCTGGGGACATATTACTCGACTGTTGTATTAACATAAACGTAACACAAAGTATATGGATTGTCACACGTCCTATGGAATGCGACAGGGTCTAACATATGCTGTCATTCTTGTGATGTGTTTTCTCACTATTTACATTAATTGGGAATCTGCGGTTGCTTTCGGAATAGTTCTAGCCACAACCAATGATTCGATTCGATTGATGATTGTTTCCATGTGAACATAATCATCTGGGCCACCTTTGAATCACTTCGTATCAACTTAAGCAGAGTTGTACACAAATGATGACTGTGATTTGAATGATTTGAAATTATCGATTACATTCAGCAGATGGAATGGAAGCCTGAGAAATCGTTAGAATCTCCAACGAATATATTGGTAATTGTTTTACCACAATCTGCTAACGAGAATCCATATTCGATCAAACCAAATCCGGGATCATCATCAAACAGACTTCTTTTCGTTTCAAACCGAGAAATCAACCGAGATTTTCCATTTAGGAAGCCGCTAACTAAAAGAAAGTCTAGATGCAGCTAAGACCTGAAGGCCGCCTTCATTCAAATCTGTAAATTTATTATTGTCGATAATTTTTTCTTAACTTTTGCCCATTAACTGATTAACGGTTAACCAGTGTGTCTGTGATGTTCGATTTCCAAGAGGTCGTAGACAGAGGTCGCAACGCAGAGCGCAGCGCAGCCATCATGAAACTGCGCCAGTGATTACGTGAAGAAGCTGAAATATTGCGAAGCGCAGCCCTTCACCAAGAAAAGGTCCCATAATGTTAATTGTCATTGGCTTATGTATATAGGGAGGAGGTTTGACTCATATATTTCTCATACTTACCTTGAAGGTGCCCAGTGGTAAGGCCACATAACGGTCGATCATTAAGGATCGTGGGCTATCGTGGAGCGGCCCAACTGCACGCGTTGTGATATACGCAGGGTGTCTGTGAAGCGATATGGCTTCAGCACAAGCTGGGGTCGACTTCATAATTTATGAGTCGCGGGGACCAGAGTTCGCTCTATCCTCGGCCACCAAATAATCAAAGCGAAATTTCGCTCTCATGAGTTTTTTGTAAAGAGGCTTTAGAGCAAGGGAACCGTGCGCAACTATCATTATCACCACATATTAAATTTTATAAGAGCCTGTTCCAAGTGAAAAAATGCGGAAAATTAATGAGCAACCCTCCAATAAGATTTGCGCTCTATTTTTAGCATCGCATTTATTGAAAATGAGCTCCGCAACCTGATTTTCAATTAAATGTGATGGCAATTCCTAGAAACATCGCAGCGGTTGGCGCCACGCAGTTCGCAGAACTCACGATCTCATTTATTACCTCATTTAAATACAGTCATTTTCAGCATTTTTCGGATGTCATACCTGGACCGCATTTCTTTTTAAATACCGCATTTTTTATCGCATATTTTCACTTGAAACAGGCTCTAAATTTAAAGGTTTGTGCGGGGTTCTCGACCGTATCACAGAGTCTTCAAAGCTGAATGGATCTAGACGGTGGCTTTCCTATCTGAAAATGAAAGCAACAACGACAGCGACAGCCCCGTCGACCTACTGCTGCTTATGTTTGATGAGTCTGGCAGTGAAGAGACTCTCGATGAAGAAATTTGCTGTCAACCTGGTCGGAAAAGATCGTAAAGGGGAGCTATAATCTTCGCTTGACGAGAAATCTCTTGACACCAGGTTGTTTGCCCTTTTTACGAGCCGCGACATCGACGACATCGGTCGGCTACATATAATGCTACCACCGACTATCAAATTTGATACGCAGTAAGATTCATTAAATTTTCATGCGTGAGATACTTTTTGATGGTTCCCGGTGAAAGACGAAATCACTTAATTTATCATTACTTTAATGATAGTGTTAAAGATAAATGCGCTCGGTGCACATGCTCTCAAACTATTGTTTGTACTTAAATGTGTCGAATCCGCAGAATTCATCGATATTCTTAAACCGACATTGACTAGCTAGTCCATTAACATTTCAGCAGCTCCAAACACAGAACGAGAAACAGAAGACGCAGCCTGTCATGCAAACACATATTATGTTGTGAGAACACGAACATGATGGCAATCGTTATTGGGAATTTTAAAATACAGACATGCGGAAGTACATTGTAGCTATTTTGAAATCAGTCTGATCCAACAGGATCTATTAGCAGAAGGATGAAAACCAGTTTGTGAAATATCACTCGGTTAAAGACCAGCAAGCCATGGATAGAGAAATAATTTCAATCTACATTTGATAAAGGAACTTAATGATGAGTGCTGTTGTTGGCAGTGTTTGGAGATAGAGCTGCCAACTGATCATTCAGTTTTGAGCATTCATTCGCTAGGAGTTGCTGTTCTTGAAGATGGTCTCCAAAAATCGCAATAAAAATGTCAACATCATTATTACAATGATGTTGTCTTGAAGATGGTCTCCAAAAATCGCAATAAAAATGTCAACGTCATTATTACAATGATGTTGAAGGCAGTTCAATATTGGATGGACAATGTCATTGAAATATTCCAGTAGATCTTTAGAACAATTCAACTTCATCAACTGAGCTCGTTCTCGAAGGGCCCGAATGCAGACCAGAAATGTTCTCTGTAGCATTCGAATTTAGATAAACTTATTGACAAAAATCATCAACTTACCATCTGGAATCCTGTAACTTGATATCTAAGATGGCAATCAAAAACGTTGGACAAATCTGGAATGAAAATGAAATTGCGTGGACCAACATCGAGTCCAATTGATTGGTCAAAGCCGCATAGCGACCGGTCGAACGTTTTGTCCACTAGTGGATAGAGGCCGCGCTGTCCCCTAGTGGACACCCTCGTCACAGCTATCCACTAGTGGACAGCGCGGCCTCAATCCACAATTCTTTGTATGGGATCTGCTCGCTGTCTTGAATAAGTGGTCAATTCAGCGTTTCTGTGCCTGGCA
>RBZT01000514.1:0-34825 GCA_003693705.1 Polymyxa betae
ACAAACTGAAAATTATAAAATTCTTTTAAAGGAAATGAGACTAACAAATGACATTTATAATATAAATAGTTATAATAACGTTCTTGATTTAGGAACGACAAGTATAACTATACCAGAAAATCAATATAATGCGACCCAGTTTATTGATTACATCAATGATAAAGATAGCGTCTCATTATCAATAACTGCTTCTTATGATAGTCAATCACGAAAATTATTATTTCATAATAACACTGGAACCAATTACACATTAACATAGGACGACCGTACGATCGATTTCGTACGCGACACGATATCAGCTGGGGTTTTATTGGCGATCCATCTAACAGTGTTCAACCATTCATGGAGAGCCCATTCGTCCTCTTCACAAGATAATTCAGCATATTTGCCTGGAAAAATGATACTCGAGAGCAGGTTTCTTTTACATGCAATTCATCTCTTGGTTTTGGGTTCGTCATCCTGCCTAAGAACAGTTCAACTGCCTTCGATTATGGAAATGCAACTTCATGCAGGCTAAAGCCAGCCTGCGTGATTATGGAAGCTTGTTCAGGCTGATTCCAGGCTGTAGGTAGGTTGAAGTTTGCATGGGAGTTGGCCGGTTACAAGCTTTGATCCTTTCTAACAGACCTTAGCAGCTAAATCACTTTCAGCTTGTGGAATCAGAAGGAATGATTCTATGTTGCAAACGATCAGCGTCGATAAACAGTACAAGAATTGATTACAATGAATCTCTCTTTGATAGCTTTCCAAAGTCTTCGCTCCATGCCTATCAAAGCATCAATGGATGCTTGCAGAACTTGATGATCGCTTGGTCTCCATACGATCCCCATCTTAACCATTCCGCGTATTCATTTCCAAACAATAATGCAAATTAGAGCCTATTTCAAGCCAAATACGCAACAAACACCATCTTGGAACTTAATGCCAACTAATGCAGCACGAACTAAACCCGGCCACTATAAGTGAAGAGGAGCTCGACCTCACCGGCGTATGGCAAAATCCCAGCTAAAGATGAGCAGGGTTGGTATCGCACCTTGCTCATCCCATACAATAGAATCCTGCTGACCTGTTGGGCGACAGTTAACAAACAGACAACATATCTGATCAGATAGAATGACCTCGTTCTTATCATCGATCGATTCAGAAGCCCCAGCTTGTCACAATGGGCATCCCATTCACCTCTTGATTATTGAAGGCGTCTATTTAGGCCATCGTGATAGGCTGAGAGCACCATTGTTGCTACCTTCATGATGTTAGAGAAAGAAGAAGGCAGGTTTTATGGAGAGCAATGAACTGACAAAGAGAGACGAGATTGGCCGTAGAACGATCGAAATCGATTGAAGCAAATGAGATCGATACACGCAGCAAGAATTCAAAACGTTCAGTTTGGCCATTATCGACGATTTCATGTTGCTGAAAGTTCTGTCAACCAGTAAGCATTGTCAAGCGTTCTCGCTGTTAATAATGATTCCTGCAAGAATAAGTCTATAAAGGGTCGACGCCATCACTACCTGTCGAGCGATCCTCTTCTACATGAACTTGCTTACATCATGGAATTGAACCAAAACCCAACCAGGAAGTTCAGTAATTTACTTTAAATATTAACGGATTTCTGTAACACATATTTGAACTGTCAGCTATTTCCCTACAGAAATCCATTCAGGGAAAGTCGCGGCTTTTGAACCAGGCGATGATAATTACGGGTTCAAGGCGTTTTTTGATTCGATATCAAACTCCAGTATGTCGCAGTCAAGGTCGAGCTGTTGTGGCCCTGTAACAAGCGCTGATGACACAACCGACGCCTGAGTCTTGCGATGCGTCTTCATATGAGTGACCAGATTCGATTTCTGCGAGAACTGTTTTCGACAAAGGCGGCATTCGAACGGCCTGTCGCCCGTGTGCGTCACCATGTGCGTCTTGAGATGATGTCGCTGGGCGAAACGTTTCTCGCAGATCTCGCAGACGACCGGCTTCTCCCCGGAATGGATACGAATGTGCGTCTTCAGATTACACAGCTGGCTGAACTGCTTGCGGCAGACTTCGCATTGGTACGGCCTGTCGCCGCTATGGACTCGCGAATGCGACGACAAATGGCTTCGTTGCGCGAAAGATTTGTTACAGACGTCGCAGAAGAACGGCTTCTCTCCGGTGTGAATACGAATATGCGTTCGAAGCACCGACGGGTACTTGAAGCTACGTTGGCAGTATTTGCAAACCAGCCCAGAGAACGAGATCAAGTCAGATGATCCCGAAACAGGTGTGAGCAAATCGACGGGAGACGGGACTGCGCCGCCCTCCTATTCAAAGTCAGCATAGTCGAAATCCAATGACGAGCTAGATCCTTACCTCTTCATACTTGGTTGCGAAGCACATGACAATGGCCAGCAAATACAGGCACCAATAAATCAATTACGAAGCCGACCTTCAAATAGAAAAGACACGGTATATCGATGTGCGCGGCACAGTGTCCGTGGGAGAAACCGATCCGAAAGCGGCTATACCGTCGCTGAGTCGAATGATAACGATATAGGACTGGGCCTGGGAGGAGCAGCCCCCAGTCACCGTGGAAGAAAACTTTATGCGGCGGAAGCGACGCGACCTCCTCGCGCGACTTGACAGATCAGACCAGAGCGTTCTAGTTAGTCAAACTTGAACCTTGGTGGTGATTGGTCGAGGCGGTCCTGGGATGAGCTCGGCAACGTCGTTGGTCCGTCGCTCGTACGTAACCGCCGCGTTCGTTCGAAATTTCGCTGCGGATCGATCCTGTGACGAGAGGCAGGTTGTTGGTTGACTGTCACATAGTGAAAGTTTCTACTCCAAACCGAGCCGAAACTGTTGAAACGCCCAGCGGCCCTACCCGCTTCTTTCAGCGTGTGGTCATACTCACTTTATTGTCGAGCTACTTACCGTACTTCTCCGAAGTCCAATAGCAATACAGCATCAAATTCGACGACCAGGTATTCAAGATTCACGACTATGGCATCGGGGCAATTCTGTTATCGAAGTTGCCCCCTCTTTGCTAAGTCGTTGACATTCTGACGGATCAAGAATGTTTCAGCTGATTTTATCAGAGAATAAACTCAAAAGATTTTTAGACAAGGTCGAACGCGATTTTTGTTCACGCAAAACGGTCGCACAAATTTAATCGCGGCAGACTCTGGGATTCTTGCAATAGTTCCGCAGCAATCTGGGATGTTATCGAATCGTTAAAGATTGAGTAACTATCACTTACAGAATTTTCACAGCATTCGCTGACGTTTGACATTCAAAAGCATTGAAAATGAACTGCGCATTTTAGTTTTTTAGTCAGAAAATGACGAAACCAAATGAGTCGTGATAGAAATTGATGAAACCTTTACCTTTCAGCGGCCTGTCTGACTTTGGCCTTTCTTATCATTTTCGTTGCTAGTGAATGAGTCAACACAACCGCGAAACACAAACGACCCGGAAAGAGAACAGGATTTTGAAGCTGAAAAAATGAATTTGAATTCGTTAAGCATGAATCACAACCACGTATGTACTTCCTCAAATCAAGTCAGTCGTATTGCTAGATTCTTCATCAAACTAGCGGTGTGGAGTCAGAATATAAGGCCATCTTTGAAGGGCAAATATTTGAATGCCAATGAGAATGTTTTACATAAATATGTTCCCATTCAAACCTTGCGATCGTATTATGAATACAGACAGAACGGATATGTCGGTACGATAAATTGGTCTGGAGACGGTTGCTGCACACTTGGCCATTGATGAAATCATTGTGTCAACACGATACAGAAGCAAGCATGAAAGATAAACCCAAGCTCCAACACACAAGGTGAATGATCGTTATGCAGAAGAAGGGGAAGATTGGGCAATAGCGCCATATAGTATTGACCAGAGGCATGCGGCGTCCCTATCAGGAAAGATAAACCCCAAGCTCCAACACACAAGGTGAATGATCGTTATGCAGAGGAAGGGGAAGATTGGGCAATAGCGCCATATAGTATTGACCAGAGGCATCCGGCGTCTCTATCAGATGAAGGTCTTGGGTAACATAGACACTGCTTGCTCATGAGGGCATTCCCATCTCATCTCTCCCTCATGAGGACATTCCCATCTCATCTCTCCAGAGATGGTGACGTTTAACTGGTCAGCGCCACTAGGTCGCTCTCTTCGCCAGCGTCAGATTATTGATGTGTTACCGTATCCCAGCATCCAGGATTCTATAATCGAATGCCGACATGATCAGTCTTTGGAATTGGAAGAATTTGAGATTGACATATCTTTCATTACTTTCAATGGTGATATTTCACATGTGTTTACTTCTATGCAAGAAAAAACATGTGAGGATATAACATTCGAAGATCAAAACATCGAATGTGATGACGAGGACATTTTGATGTTGGATGAGCCAATTCTAAAGGACGCTTTAGAAAGCTGCAAGGGCTTCGTCGATGCAGGAAATTTCAACTTTGTTGAGCATCTCAAAGAGAATTCTGAGAATGACGGCGACAGCCTGAACTTTAAGGATTTGCTTCCAGCTTCCAATCGTACCTTCTTCAACATCGACTTCCATTTAGAAACAAAGCTGGAAATTCAAGATACTGCTGCTGAAATCAGAACCTTGCAAGAGCCCGTTTTTCTCGATAAAACGCCGGAAGTTCTGCAAGCGATACCGGGCTTGGAAGAGCAGGAAATCGACTCAATCACATTCAATAATGATGCCTCAACATCATTTGCTTTCGCTTTCGGCATTATCGCTGATCAAGAGTCACCTTCAGGCGACTATGAGATTCAAGCACTGATCGACGAAGGTTTAGACAATGAGGTTGTTGCAATTGAAGAAGTTATTTTTCCACCATATTTCAGTTCCATTCTCCAAAACCAATGGTTAAATATCGAGCCAGAGATTGATATGATAGAAACCGGGCGGAGCTTTCCTCAGGCGATCATACTAAGCCCAGCAGATTATCATCGATTACTGAAGCGAATATTCGTCAAGATACAGGTCATTTTCCTTAATCGGTTTTCATGCTCTGCAATGTTTCGTATTAATATTTTTACCTGTAGTTCTACAATCCGGCCACTCCTGAACTGCTTGACGTTCCTGATCTCCCAACTGCTGTACAGCAGTATGTCGGTCCTATCGAACAGTTTCAACTCCATTCTATACCTGCTGCTGGATTTGATCTGAAATCGATTCTCGCCGATCCATACTTCACGTCATGTACTGAAGCACAGGTTCTTCAAAGAATCATCCAAGAACTAAAGCAATGCCTGCCGAAGCGTTCGGTGCCTTTTTGTAATCGACCCGAAAGGATATTTGAAGAATTCGAAAACGAATCGAGCGATCGATTCTTTGCGCCTTTACTCCAAGTCGCAGATCATGCCAGTCCTTCTGCTGGCACTTGTCGTAGTCGTTCTTTGGTATCTCCATGCTCTTTTGCTCAAGTACGTGGCTCTGTACAAATATCGCCGAAACCAGTAAACAATGATCTGTCCATACATTGCCAGTCCAGTCGTAAAGCAAAGAAACCCAAGCACCACACTCTGGATGATTTCATTGCATTAACCACAATGCCGAAAATCATTGCCGAAGCTCCAGCCATTTCTGCAAGAATTGAAGTAAGCTCTTGATAAAGCAAGGTTTCATCGCGTGCTGAAAAACTTGCCCTCAGGACATCAAAATCGGCCGAAGTAATGCGATTTCAGATGCAGTAGACCTATTTCGCTATGCTGCCTTACCTTGTACCGAAAACTTGCAAATGGCTAACTATCTTCAGCCAGATGATTCTTTATTCAGAGTGACTGCAGAATGTTCTAAGAACCTATTCAAGCGGGTTTTGTCTCGACTGCGTCAATTTGATCGGAATGACGTCAAACTGTTCAACGACCTGTGCGATATCGCCCAGAGTGCTCTTGTCTTCGCTACCTTGAGACGTCTCGTCGATGTATTAATCTTTTCGGGAATCACCCTTTGCCTAAAGCAGCTCCACTTCGAGATGCGAAGAACAGAATTACAAACGATATTGAGGTTCCACTTGAACTCCCATTGGACGGGAACGTTTCAAGAGCTATGCTCCAGGTTGGAATTGCTATTCCAAGAAGTTTGTCAAGGAGACATCCATGATCATCCGAAGATCGATTTCTTGCTTGAACAAAGAGATCCTGGCTCTATTGTTTTAGTCAATACTAGAGCCCTTGTTCCGATATTGTTAGTTTCGCTTTCAAGCATAGGTAATATTTACAAGTCTTTGATTCCAGCATCTCATGCTTGCTTCAGATCCGCAGCTAAACATAGTTGCATATGATGAGCATATCGACGACCTCATGGGAATTGATTTTCTGCTTGCTTATCAGGAAGAAATTTATCGCCATGATAAGTTTCCCTGGTCATCTTTTAGGAAAGTTATTTTCTACGATGTAAAAGGTCGGTCTTGTCTCGAAACTTATTGACTCGAGAGTAGGGTGAACCCAAAATTCGGGGAGAATACTTGCAAGAGTTAATCGAAGATGGACGAATATCTAGCATAGTGTTACAAGTTGATGAGAAGCAATACGAGTCTTCTAGCTCATCAGAAACTGAAAAGCATTCTGTTAGCTTATCCACAAATCGATACATCATTGCTTGTGCAAGCATTACAGAACAGGTATGCTATTCCTATTTTCAGATCATCTTCAAAAAAATTTCGTCGTTGAATAGCGAAGTGCTGCTTGATTTGGTTAAGTGAAATCGCAGAACCTCGACATTTGTGAAGGCTTGCTTGCGCAAAGACCAGATCTTGAAATCGTTTGGCGCGAAAAGAACATTCCTGACATGTCATTTATAACAGGCATATCGTCGATCGTGATTTTGACTGCCATCCCTGGAACAGATGAAGCTGAATCGTTTATTTCATCGATTAGCGATCTCTACGTTCAGTACCAAAACGTCACTCTAATTGTCATTCACGATGCAGATTCCGTTGTTCAACCAGACTTCGTCCAAGTTCAAATGTGGTTCGCTGCAGGTCTAGCAAGTTCAAGAGTAGGGTTCCTGTGCGAACTTATATTCGTCACTACTCTCGAAGAGATCATCAAAATATTGTGCAATGATGTATCTGATCAAGCGCCGATGTACGACATCGCGCCTACCCCCTCTGAACAGGAAATGTTTCTTTCCTCGTTTCCATCAATCAACCCAGCTGTGGCTTCAGAAATGATGCAACGTGCTCACAGCTTGACAAGACTGCTTTCCGCTTCATTAACTGAATTGAAGTCGTGGTTCCCAGATCTCAATCCGGTAATATACAGTTCCTTTGCCATTACAATACGCTAATACGATTGCAATAGATTTCAATAGAGCTGTTCTACAATCTCAGCCATGCAGAATTCGAGCAACCTCCACTGGCTGTCGTCAGGACCAAGTTGACACCGCCGAATTTACCTGCTACTCAAAGTTTTACCAGCGGCGGGTCTAGACGCTCTCCTGAACGTTCCGGATCCGGAAGTAAGCGAAGGAAACCGCCCAGCAATAATCATACGCTGGAGGATTATTGGGGACCCCCTTCGAAGAAATCTTCGGCGGCCCGAACATAATCAAGCATGCAATGCATAGTTATTTATCATCACAGCGTTTTTTATCTTGATATACATAAGAGATGGCATCGATCGAATCCTGCAATGATGATATCGGTTTCACAGACGAAAAGACATTAGCTGCTTACCTGTGAGATGCCGTTATCTGCTGCGAATTTTTCAACCGGGACTAATCGCATTTGCCCATCTTCATCGTAGCTTGACACGCTCTGCGATGGATCAGCGCCATAGCGTAGCAGTAAGCTAACAATAGCAAATGAACGCTGTCTCAAGATTGCAATTTGCAGTGGACAATGCCGTTCCTCGTCTAGTTTATTCGGATCACAACCTGCCATGGCAAATAAGCGACGTTCTGACGATACGATCTAAAAACCATTTTGCAATAGTGATTCTACAATCTGAAGCGATGCGGAAATTGAGATAGCATAATGCAGTGGATCGCGACGCTTCACATTTTGAAGCTCGATTCCATGAGTAATTACACATTGTAAAACCTGAGCGTCATCATATTTGATGGCCTCAAATAGCAACTGCTCCAGAATCGTTCTGGCTTGATCTTCAAGGTCATACAAACGAGCTATCACCATCAAACTCGATTCTTTCGCACTTGGCGATCGTTGAGGCTTGACATTTCGCTGCAATAGCGCCGATATGTAAGGACGGGAATGAACCATATTTAATGCCAAATCAAGCAAAGAGCCATCTCGGAAAGCCCTGTGCGGTTCTGCTCCAGCACACAGCAGTCTCTCAACCACACTTGCTGCCCTCCTGTAATGAACCACAACCTGAATCCGGCTCAGTTGTGATTTGCTGTGCTAAAACATTTCGCAACCGCCAAAGGAAAATTGCCATCAGCATCGGTGTGTTCGAGATCAGCCCCTGTCATCAACATTAAGGCATCTTCATGAAAGCAACAGACAATCACATAACCCGAAATTGGACGAAATCTAATCCTAATTATTCCACAATAACAATGCTACGTCAAGATAATGGAAAAATCTCAATAGAAAAAAGTCTTAATTCAATTTCAAAAGCACATGCAAGCGATCCAACCTTCAGCAATCGCACTATCTACAGCATCATCCAATTCAGAAGGCCATATCCCGAAGCACGTTCTCCCATCGCAGACTCGCGATCGATTGCCCTTCAGTAGGTCCAGTAAACGATAGGATGCGGTGTGCTGCAATCCTTGACGTTGTCGTCGCCGCTGCCGTACGATCTTCACGACTTCGTTATGACTATTGCCGTTCTCAAATCGTACAGATTCTGGACGTTTTTGTACAACAACCCGATTATCAAGCTGGAATTCTGTTCTGAGGCGATGATTTTAACGAAAGCTGGATCTCATACGATATCGTCAACAGTCAATGCGCCGTCCTTAATTGTCGTATCTGGGCGAGGCGGCGAGCGGCAGATGGTACGCAAGGGCCAGCGTCGGCCAACGGCTTGGTCGAATGGGTCGACTCGCCGGGTCTGGGTTGTTGAACCCAGCCGCCTCCCGTACATTCGTCTTGATATGGTTATGCCGCAGCCGCTCTAACTCGACATTTCACTATCATCGGCTCCGGTCTCTGTAACATTCACATCGAAACAAATCATACTGCCGACGACAAAAAAATCTTTTAAAAGTCGCGATATTCATTTTTCATGCAGCAGCGGTCAGGAGATAAATGCCAGAGGGAACGAAACCCTAAAAGAAGACGTTTTCCCGGCACGCGCTTACAATTGATCGTCATAAGGTTTCATAGCTCTAATCATGGCATCCAAGGACAAAAAGAAGAAAAAAACGGATGGCAATGAAATAGGATATTGAACGTCATTCATTCGATAAACAAAGTGGCTAGACTAATATGTTTTTACAGTAAATGCTTCATTATCATTCCTGGCCGATTTCTACCACGAGATTGTCAAGAAGCAAGGCGGCGGCCCGAACGATTCGCTCCCACCTTGGATTGAATCGATCATGCAGCAATCCGACCCGAGCGCCATACAGGTCGGTACAAAGCCCCGCCGTCCTCTTGATTCCCTTCTGAAAGCGATCTTGGCATCAGGCAACCCTGGACGGCATCCTCGCCGACACCACCATCAAGACGCTTCGAGATTTCATCGCCGATCTGCCGTCCTCGAATCCGGCTGTGCCGTTATACATTCGGTCCCTGCTGTTCTGGCGGGCAGTACGGCGCGAATCCCCGTCCTGGCTGGCGCTGCTGACGTGCTGGCCCGAATCGCGAGCCCTGATGAACCTCGCTCGTCTGCATCTGTTCGATTGTAATCTGGGACCTGCATCGGTCGCAGTCCTCGCCCCATTTCTGCAACGAGCGCCGGCGCTTCGCGAGCTGAACCTCGACCATAATTCGGTACGCTTTTGCCCAACATAACTCGAAAGCAGCAACGTCACAATAACGTTGCCTCCAAGGAACTCGCCGACCCAAAAGCATACGCCGTACTGGTCCCGGCGCTGAGTCAGCTGCGGCACGCTGACCAAGCTCAGCCTGACCTATTGCCAGTTGCCGGAGGGCGCCAGTACGACGTTGGGCGCTCTGATCGAGGGTGCCGTCGGCCTCGAGGAGCTTGATCTGGAGGGAAATCGTCTGCAAGACGGCGGTGCCCGCCATCTGGCCGAGGCCATCATCCGGAGCCAACCCGACGCCCGTCTCCGCCTCCTCAACCTGTCCGATAACGGGCTGCAGGGCGCCGTACCGGTCCAGCTGGCGCTTCGGACTGCTGCCCAGACACGGCACGTCTGCATCGCCGTCCACGACGTGTTCCGATTCGATATGGTGGCGAGACCGACCCCAGACACGTGAGTGGGCCAGTACGGCAATGTTTATCAGGCTTCTTGCGGGTTGGTTTCGAGATTGATGGAATTGCCGAACTTGGCATACAGGACGCCTTTCAGCGAGATCATCTCCTGATCGATCAGGGCGATCTGCGACTCGGTGTCTTCCGTCTCCGATTGCAGGCGTTCGCGAAGGCGCTCGACATAAGCTGTGGCGTCGTCCTCGGTCGATTCCACGAACACCGACCCGAATTTCAATAGCAGGCCGTCGTCATCCATCACCATCTCAACAGCAGAGGCGGCATCATTCAGGTTCTCAAGATGCTCCTAGACAAACTTTCAGTATGGCGATACATCTTTCCACAAATGAAAGACACTATAATAAGCACAAGCAAAGGAACACTCATGGCTTGAACAAAATCAAAGGAAGACATTGAGAGACTTTCTGAAGAAGCAACGAATTTGATAAAGGTGACAAATAAGCTCTAATAGAAATAGATAGCTGCAGAGGGAAGGAATCTCTTTACAAACTGATATGTTTTTTTGGAATAAATTAAGAAGCGAAGTCGATAAACAAAATACTTTCTGCTTTCTCAGCTGATCTCGAAGCTCTTCAATCTTCAGGTTGAGCTGCCCGAACCGATTGATGCGCTTCTGGTCGTCCCAGGTGACATCCTGATTGGTAGGTTCAGCACCTCCCCTGCCCAGACCCTGTAATCGCCATTATCAGAACACTCATCGCTAGATGTTAACCAGCGTACCGCTTTCATGATGGATTACTTGCTGAAGTAAGACGGACGACGCCACGCAATCGTGAGCCCCGACGGCGATTTTCTCACAAAAATTTCCGACTGTTTTCTCACCTGCAGCAAAGAAGACACTAACAAATAAATACCAACAAAAGTTCAATTAAAATTTGCAATAACTGGAAGGCATTTATTAACGAAGCAAAACGCGATTCTGCATAGACAGCATAGAATTCGCAATCGCTTCATGGATATGAATCGTCCATCCTCGCCTGACGACTATGACTGCGGCTGCTTTGCATCGAAACTGTGAGTGCAGAATGCGTCTGGGCAATCCCGAATCTCGGGACGGATGCGAAGGTCAAGGTAGTCTGAGATCGCGTCGCTGCACTCCGGCAGGTTTCTGTTTCTATCGGAATACGAAATAAGTGAGGTGGCGGCGCCTCTTGCCCTGTCGCCTCGGTTCGGTACTTTGGCCTTTCCTCTTCTCTATCTCCATCTCATTCCGCTTAATTTGATCGCCACCGTCGTCCCATCAGTCCATTTCGTAGCGGATTCGCCCAAACATGTCGTCCTCAGCACCTGCTCCCGATGCCGCTAAGGCAGGCGCTCCAGTAAAACCGGCGAAGAACCCATACTGGACGGCTGCCCAGCCGTTCGTCCTCGGCGGGTATCATATCCCGCTCTGTTTAGAAATGTGATTGAAGAATTGACCGTTGATAGTCTTTCCGGGATGATTGCCACAACCTGCATCCAGCCAATCGACATGGTTTGGTAGTATTGTGATCAATTGGTCCCGTGGAGCTTAGCATCATTCCCAGGTTAAAGTGTCGATTCAGCTTGAAGGAAAAGGCGGCATCACCAATCCATTCGTCATGTCACGCAAGTTGATCGCTCAGGAAGGCGTTTCTTCGCTGTACCGCGGTCTATCTGCCGGCCTGCTTCGTCAGGCGACGTATACAACCGCTCGTATGGGATTATTCTCAACATTCGCTAACGCCATGTAAAAACCGCATCGCTCTCCGATTTTTGCTGAAGACGATGAATTTAGGAAGGATGAAAATGGCCAGATCACTTTCGCTAAACGTTCGGCTGCTGGTTTAATCGCTGGTGGTCTGGGCTCTATCATCGGCAACCCATGCGATCTGGCTCTAGTCAGAATGCAGGCCGATGCCGGTTTACCGAAAGCTGAACGACGTAACTACAAGAACGTTGTTGATGCTTTGGTTCGTATCGTCAAAGTCGGTGATCATTTGCCTCAAATAAAAGTTTTCTTTTTTTCTCAACCTGATTTAGGAAGATGGTGTAGTAGGTCTCTGGTCTGGTTCCTTGCCTACCGTTCTTCGAGCAATGTCGTTAAACATGGGTATGCTTGCCACATACGACCAAGCGAAAGAGATGCTTGAGCAACAGTTCGGTAAGAGCGGATACACGACGTTTGCTGCATCGGGTGTGGCCGGTTTCTTCGCCTCGTTCATGTCGCTGCCCTTCGATTTCGTCAAGACCCGTATACAGAAAATGAAACCGGACGCTCAAGGCAAAGTCCCCTATTCTGGCCCATTCAACTGTGCTGCCGTTGTCATTCGAGAAGAAGGCCCATTTGCATTCTACAAAGGGTTTTCAACATATTACTGTCAGTTTTTTTTTTGTAGTTTTATCATTTCGCTGATTTCTTATTTAGTCCGTATTGCTCCTCATGCAATGATTACATTGTTGGCAGTTGAGGCACTGAAGATCGTCATAGGTAACTAAGTGGCAATGGAATGATATCAAAATGTTAATAGCGCCTTTATACAATGTCAAATGCTTGGTTCTTTATATTTGATTGTGTATGATCTTGTTTATCCTTCCATGCAAATCCGCGTGTTGTTGGTTCTGTCTTTTGCATTCTTTTAGCGCTTCCAACAGCCGATTGTTACGCTGTTTGGATTCGTTAAGAGCCGCAATAACCTGCTTGTTCTTCTCTTCAACATAACCTTGAGCTGTGCTGGATTCCGCGAACGCCATTTCTGACACCATCTCGCGTCGCATTCGCTCCAGTTCAGCTAACGTCCGAACCTGCGTGCGATTCCATTCCTCTGCTCGCTGGGTTAAAATCTGGGCAACATCATCCAGCTCAAGCGCCTTTCTTATTTCATCTGCGGACATTGTGATCTTGGCAACGTCATTTTGCACGAGATTCGGTCGCTTCTGATCGTCGTCTTCGTGGTATCGCTTTGCAGTGCTCTCAGTGTATGTTTGCGATTCTGAAGATTTAACCTGTTTTCGGCCGGTTTTTGGTTTGCTGATGGAAGGCATATTAAATAATTAATGAACTGTAATCGGAACCTGACGACATCATGTAGGTCAAGGAATTTTACTGATTATTCACGAGATTAATGGTTAATGGCCTCATGCCGGGGGCAACGTCTCGTTGGACGCCGAGTTCGATTTCGGGACGGCGCTCTCATTGAACACGGTCGGCAGCAGATTATGTCTCGAGTAATACAGGACGCCGGCAGCGCCATGCAACGTGAACACGAGGAAGGCGGCGAACACGGACACGGCCGTGAACGCAGCCGGCAGCGCACGGGCGTACTGGACCGCCCAGGTCAGCAGGATCTGCCCGGTGAACACAATGGAGGCCAGGACGACGCCAAACGCCATCTCGGTTCGCAGCGGCAGATGGACGATGAAGGCGGTGAGGGCGGCGGCCGCTGCGATCGTCAGGAATGACGTCCAGACCAGGTAGAATCGGACGGCGCCCGAGATCCAGCTTTGGCTGGATGCCGCCCAGGTCGAGATCGCCAACGCCGCTGTGAACGCATCGGTCGCGGCCAGCAAGCCGACCAGCGAGTGTGATTCGATCTTGCCGGAACTCCAAAGATTCAGAATCGTGGCCGACATCGTTGTCTGTTTGTTCTGCAACACAGCCAGGCGGGTAGGCGGGCAAGCAACCAGTCGTACTGGATCCAGAACAAAAAGGGGCCTCTGCGTGCTCAGCTCAGCGACTTGCTTGCCGTTACCCGTTCTCTGTATCGTAATGATGTGCTGCTGTAAGAGGCCGAGCTGCGGTAGAGGCGAAGCGTCGGTCATTGCTGATCGAAGCGGGAGCCAGTACGAACTGCATCGTAGCGCCATTTCATATATGCGTTACCGCGGCCTGCGAATCGATCATTTTGAGTCCCAGGTTGACTTCGTTTGCTTTTGACTAGGTTTAGGGTTTACAAGACTTGGGTAGAAATTGTTTTTTTTTCTTTTATCTGACAGCAAATATATTAGATATGCGACCGGTTAACTTAGGAATGAAGTCGGTGATGGCGGTCGCTGCTGTAAGCATGTTTTGACGTCGAGGATAGGTTCGATATCAATGTGATCACGATTTCTATGTAGGCGAATGTGCGTGATCAGATTCGACTTCTGCGAGAACTGCTTTCGACAGATGACGCATTCGAATGGACGGTCGCCGGTGTGCGTCATGAGATGGGTCTTAAGATGATGTCGTTGTGAGAACCTCTTGGCGCAGATCTCGCATGCCAGCGGTCGTTCGCCGGTGTGAACGCGAAGATGTGTCGTCAGATTGCATTGCTGGCTGAACTGTTTCTCGCAGATGCCGCACCGGAACGGGCGGTCGCCATTGTGAATGCGAATATGGGCGATTAGATGGCTTCGTTGTGTGAACGCTTTGTCACAGAATTCGCAAGCGAAGGGACGTTCCCCTGTGTGAACTCGGGCGTGCGTCGTCAAGATCGATTTGTACCGGAAGCATTTCCCGCAGATCGGGCAGGCATGGGGCTTCTCGTCGGTCTCCATCATTCCGGCCTGAGACGAATCATAAACTGACGTTGTTTTGGGCTTCTCGTCGGTCTCCATCATTCCGGCCTGAGACGATTCATAAACTGGCGTTGATTAGGGTTTGGGATGCCTGCTTTGAGTTCGACGCTGGATTCCCTTCGTCGTTTTAGGTGATCGTTGACAGTCAGTTCGGGCCCCAGTCGGCCAACGTTACAAACGACAGTGCGCGCCAAGCGCGACAGTCACAAGATAACGGTTCCACAGTTGGGCTGATGGGGCCTGGCTGTGCTTACCGGCACCCCTTTTTAACCAATATCGTTGAACGCTTCATCATTCACTTCAGAACGATGAACGGCGATCGGGCTGACCTTAAAGGGTACGGCATTGCGTGCGCGGTTCTTTCACTGGATGGTCGACTGTCTGATCATGAATTGCCGGGGAGGCGCCGACAGAAATTCGACGCTTACCCTAGGCCCTTATCTATCTGGTTCGCCTTCGCTGCAGCCACGACTCATGCACAAAGGGATGTAGGTCGTTTTCCGATTCGCTCTCGATTGCAGATTAGTAAGCAGTGCCTTATTTGGAATGTATTTTGCGATAACAGTTTCTGTTGATAATTAGATTGTATATTTATTACACATAATAAAGCTGATCATTTTCATTGTTTCGGACCTATTTGAATTAATGAAATCATTCCCATCTTTTAGTTGTGAAGATGTCAACCACTTAACGGCATTCTGGTGATCGGAAATTCTCCTTTTAAAGTTGCCAGATAGAGAGATAAAAGTATGATAGATGGGGTGTATTCCTGATAGTTCTGGAACTTCGCCGGAATACCAGAACTGGTCTAAGTGGCACTACTGCCCGTTGATTATATAACAGCAATTCTAGACAATTGTATTTCATTATGCAAGGTTCAATCTATTATAAATATATTGTTACACAGATAAGGCTTGATCCACATCCTGATTATCAACAGTTGTTGAAGCAGCAGACGGCTGATTCTCGACCAGCGGCACAGCTGGACTAGCAGCATCACAGCAACAATCGACCTGTTTTTGACGTTCATGTATACGCCGATCGAGTTCTAGAAGCTCAGCGTCCAACGAACGCGCACGTCGACGCAGATGCTGCTCGCGCTGCGCCAGTTCAGCGGTGAGAAGAGTTTGCCATCCGGAATGTGCCACACAATCCGCTCGTCGTTCATTGCAGAACTTGATCATCTCAGGGGTCTTCGGCAACGGAATCAGCCTTGAATAGTCGATGTCGGCCATGGCGAATGGATAAGCGCAAATCAGGCTTGGCGCCGATCCATCCAGATCGTCCTCATTTTGCCAAACTTCTTCAAAGCCGTTCAACAAATCCGAAACGAACGATTGGCCCAGATATCTTGCCGCCAGAATCCCGTTTCGTTTTTGCAAACATTCGTCGATATGCTCGCAATACGACGTCGTCGGGATGTCACCCTTGCACGACAAGCACAGCGACGACGACACGATTGGTAGGACGGCGTCGTCTGAGAAATCGTCACTCCTATGACAGATCTCGATATCAATCGATGCCAATTGCTCAAAGCGAAGCTCCAATGAGCGACTCCTGGCGTGAGCAGAGGCGCTGCTGATCAGGCCCTGGCAGAGGCGAACGATCTGGAGCGAGATCTCCGCATCCGTCCGAATGCGCTTCAGCTTCATGATGATCTGCTGATCGCGATCGTTCGGATCGTCGGCTTCAATATCGTCGAAGTCGTAGCCGGGGTCGTCGGCTACCATCAGCAGCGATTGCCGGGTATCACCGTCCTCGCTGGTTAGATCGATATCGCTGTCCAAGGCGGGGATGTCTGGGCCGGTCACCAGCTCGTCAGAGAGACGAGACGCCAAATCCCGGACAACAGCCATTCGGCGCTTGAGCGTATCCGGCGACATCATCGCCGAATACGATTTCGTGGACGATTGCGGCAACGAGATCATGCCTCGTTTCCGCTTCTTCTTTGGAACGATGCCCTCAGTAGTGCACGTCGGGCCTGGAGCAACATACTAAGATGCAAGAATACAACAGGCCCATGGAGCTGAACATACAGGTATAGAGCTGCATTCGCATGGCCTGTTGGGTTGTAATTCCAACACAATCGGGATGGAACCATCCATCACATCGATCACATCCGATCATGAATTTATCAGCTTGATATGGCTTCCGGCATATGCAGTACAGCTCATCACCATGCACCATCTGACTCGAATCCTATCCAATATTCATCAAATCAAAGAACAGTTTAAAAATCCAGAGCATCAACAAGTAATGAAAAAAGTGATAAAGTCTGTCACTTACAGCAGTTATGTAGGCTCCTCGACTAGTATCAGATGTCTCACTGGCGTCATCAGCAATCGCATTAGCAGCAGCTCGAGAATTCGGTGGACGACCTCGTCTTGGCGGACGACCTCGCGGTCTACCTCGTCCCCTTGAACTTCTCGCCTTTGGTGACGACGTCCCATAATCATTGGACTGCGGCAGGCGTCGTTCCCTTTTCGGGCGAATTGTTCCAGACGCCAAGATAGGCTCGAAATTGGAATCGACGGGCGGATCGGTCTCTACAGATCCCGACATGCCGCCCTGATAATATTATAGAGCAGGAATGAGTTGATAAAATGCCAGAATGGAACGAATCTCAGCACATCAGATTGATAATGCCCAAGACAAACTTGAGGATATATAATACACTGACTGCGGCACCAGCAACAACCTTACTGAAAACAAACTGCGCGCACTTTTAAACAAATTCATTTCTAGAATCCGGCTCTGGAAAAATCAACAAGTTGTTTTCTCACTTACCGATTGCGCAAATTAGCCACTCTTTTTATTCATGGGATTGATTATTTAAAAATTCTGGCGGCTAGAAAAATCAACAAGATGTTTTCTCACTTTTACCAGTTGCGCAAATCAGCCACTCGTTTTGTTCATGGGATTGATAAACTTCTGGCGGCTAGGACAGCTGCATCTTCTGGAGCTAATCGCCCGATTCCTACACTTGGAACTTGTTTTTGAGACTCTCTCGGTTTTATACACTGAAGCATAGTTTAATGGATTGCCTGGTACACTGAATAATTTCGCCCTTACCCGTGCACATGATAGAATGCAAACGATCACTATGGTTGCAACAAGCGCACCGAATAGGAACATGTTGCCAACAATAGGATCATACCAGGGCGATGAATCTGAGCTTTTGTCCTCTTCAAATTCGATGTCCATGAGATCGACAGGGAACTCTCTCTTGACCTGCTCGCAAGATTGATTGAGATCGACAACTGCAACCTGTCCTAAACGGACATCAGCAATCTAGTCATTGCTTGAATTATTGATAAGGTACCAGTTATGAGTAAAGTATACGGCTGTGGTGCCTGGTGTAAGCTCGTAGCTGTGACCCGAACTATAACTGCATTGGATGATGTGGCATCGGTCAGCTCGATTCGCTCAACTGTATTCACACGATCCGGACCGTCCAATCCGTTCGCTTTGCAGAACTCAGACAACACAAAATGGCTGCCTATTTTCTCTTACGATGAATTGGTTCCGAGAGCTTTGTCGTGTTGGTTGCTGGGTTCTTTTTCTCATACTGCACCTGCAAATCTGCAATCCGTCGATATCACATCATTATCATCAAAATCTGTACGATTTACCTAAATCATTGACAATGGCAACAGCGCTGAGTGGAGCAGCAGGATAATCAGTCCAGACTAAAGTGAACCGGGGTAGATACTTAACAATTGTCAAAGCACCGAATACAGAAAATAAACTTGCTTACTTTTTTGCTGTTCCCGAGAATGCAGACTTTATATTCATGATACTGTCCAGGGGTGTTGAATTCAGGATCTCGATATGGTGCCTGTTCTTTATAACCAGCAATGAACAACTCGAACCGAGATTGGCTTGTAAACTTCAAAACCCTATCCAGCTGCGTTCGGCCAAATCCCTGAACGATGCTAAGAATTTGGTTTGCTTCTAAAACTATCAATACCTGGACAAAGTCGGGAGTCGGCCTCAGAGGACGGTAATCATGATCCAATTGATTTCCGTAATCCCTGAAGCCTGTCAAGGCGACAGCTCCAGCTACTACGTCGATATTAGCAAGAGCGAAAAACTTCCAAAAGGTGGGTATTTACCTGCAACAGCTTTGAGCAATGCTGCCGATGGATTGAATGCCACTCCAGTTCTCTTGACACCTGTGGGATAGAATCCTTCTGCAAAGTATTGTCTTACCAATGCTACATCATCTTACACACCAGTTTTGAATGCCGATCATTACAAAAAATCACCTAAAGTTGAGGCCAAAACCGGGGCCGACATTGATGTCCCAGCATGAGCCAGTAGCAATCTCGATATCTCCAGCTCACAGCTCTCAGCCTGATCAGGTGCGTTTTTGGCCGAATAAATGTAGTAGCCAGGAGCGACGACGTCCGGTTTTATACGACCGTCTGCAGTTGGTCCCATTGAAGAGAAGTAGGCCTGTAATAAACCTGAGAAAGGTTGATAACAAAAAAACCAACCAGACCACGTCGTTTTCGGTGAGACGGGTATTTTTCGAACGAGCTTGTTGGCAAACGTAATAGTTCGGCGAATATCCGGATTCACAGAACACCTCTTCGAACGATTGTGCTGAAGAAACCGAAGCGCCAACGCATAGAGCGTTCTGAAGAACATTCAGCTCAGACGAGACCCGGATTTTCAATAAACCTTTGCATTGCCCGGACTGGAAATCTGTTTCTCCCCAAGTGTGCCATTATTCCCAGCAGCGAATATCGGAAGGAAATCTGCACAGAGCTTCAATAGAAACGCTAAACCACCCAGAATGCCAGACCTTTATGCTCCCATGCGAATTTATCAACATCGACTAAAGTTGCATGTTATACATAGAATGTGACACTGAATAGCTCTGTGGCTTACATGCATCGACGTTATATAGAACTGTTGGGCTCCCCCAAGAGTTGCTGTGAATTCGAGCTCCAGCCGCATAACTGTGCCCCATAATCAGTAAAACTGATTTGGTTTACTTTGATGACATACGCCCAGCCGAAATAAGACTCATCCAGCACTTTCGGAATATTAAGGCCATTCAACACTTCTTTCTCGGATATCTATCGAGAAGTTATTTCAATGGCAGGAAGCAGATCAACGTTGGTCAAATACGTCGAAAAATGCCAATTTCGCGTCCATAGCAATGCCTAAGTAGCGTCAATAGTTAGCCAGTATTTGGGTCAGATAGCAGCCTGACCTGAGAACTGGTCGATGGTCCTAAGCTTGTCCGACTTATAATCCCATGGCTTTCCGACCAGCGTCCCAGCTACATGCGTCCCATGGCCATCCCTATCGGCGAGATCAGAATTCCATATAACGCGTGATAGACAAGCGGCTAACAATACGGCAGTGTGTTCTGTAAAAGTGACATATTGCACAATTTTTCTGTGATTCGGATTAAACGAATCACCAGAAAAGCTGTTAGTGTTGTAATGGACAAAAGGAATCGGCCGCTCAGGATCGTGCTGGAAGCCCATCAGAGGATTAAACGAGCTTAAAATCCGGTAACCTACAAAGAAGCAATGATCGGGATCCAAACCCGTATCACCGCATCCGATGATCTGATAAAAAAATTCAGGATTTTTTACTTGGCGGGAAAAAAAGCGACCTGTCCAGATCCTGATAGCTCTGATAATGCTGAGGGCATTAAATCAGACCTTCGATTCCCATACTATAAAGATTTCAATGAACAGCACAGAGAGAGAAGGGGATGTTCCCTTACTCGAGCAATCTTGTCAGAGTAATGATTTAACTTCTGTCGGAATGGAACGAGATAGAGGTAGATAATCTCATTTCTCAGAGACAGTTCAGACAGAATCAAATCATAAGTTGTTGGCGATGCTTTGAAACAGACTTCAATACGATCCTTTGACAAAGAATTCACCCGAAACCCTTCAATTCCGTCAGAAAGGGTTTGTTGCAAAGTAGCTGACAGCAAAGAGCCGTCGTCCGCTACATGCATCACCATGACGCAAAGCGACGCGAATTGCCAGTCATTCTGCGGCAAAACGCCCTTTGAGTGCCAAACAATAGTTGGAAATGTATCCTACTGGTTCGAGATGAGGACGAAGATCCGGGCTGTATTTATCTGAAGGAAGTAGGGGTCCAATCCAGTGAACTTCCTCCAAATTGACCAGGAGCATTGCGATGGATATCCGGCAGCGCATAATGTAGGCATTCTCGGGGATATAATACAAAATGGATACCTGGTGACGCTCCTCAAATATCCTGATTTGAGAGGGTGACAAAGCCCGATGAAACTGGATTAAATGGATGCTGATAGGGTCATCGAAAGAGCTCGATGATTCCTGTTCAAACATCAAGACTGATTTCCAAAGTGTTTCCATTGTTACTAACATCATCAAGAGCTTGAAAATATTCTGCCGTCGGAACCTTTGCCGTATCGATCGTTCTCGATTTCAAATGGATTCTGTTCGGAAGCAAACTCTCACAAGCTATTTCAGGGAAAGTGATTGTGATTATCATTGCTACCGAGACTATCCAATTTCCGATATACTTCGGCATTTTCAAGAACACGGTTGCAACTGAACACGAGAAGAAGCGGAAATATTTGAAGAGCAGTTCATCAACGACGAGGGTCCTTCATCGAAGATATCTGCAGTTGCAACTTGCCAAGACAACAGTCAGTCTCAGATGACCGCCGGCGACGATTCTCATCATTCATTGTTCTCGAATCAGATTTGCATACCACGAGAGGCATTCTTTATCAGCAAAGACACTATGATGACCAAGTCAGCGCTTTAACATACGAATATGGTTTAGCAGGGCACACTTCCTCGGCCGCATGATTTCGTAAAACAGATTTCGACATTGCAAAAGACACAGTACTGGATGGTAAAGCGTTGAGAGATGTTGACAAAATCGGGTCATCTATCTCCAAAGGATCGCAATGGAGGTTCCAGGAAAGGAATGATTCTGTTGTGGCTCGGTTATCGAGCAAAACCTTCGTCTGACAAAATTGCTCTTCATGGCACAAAGCGAAAAGCTTCTTCAGTTCCTCGTGGCTCATGCCGCAAACGTTATTTTCTTTGCCGTCAACGACCCTAAAAATGCACGTTGAGCGAATTTGTTTACCGGAACTCCCAATCTGACATCGATAGTTCTTGTTTGGTTAGCTGTCGCTGAAAAATCTTTTCGTCTATGCCGCCTGTAGTAAGAAGCCTATATATAATACATGGACACTGTTGGCCATCTCTCCAAATACGCCCCATTGCCTGTTATGCCATTACTTTAAGTCTCGCATGCGTTGCTGTGAATAAAGCTGTAATCATTACCTGCTCATCTGTCGCCGGATTCCAATCGGGATCAAAGAGGATCAGACGCGAAGCTCCAATCAGATTAAGGCCGCATCCGCCAGCCTAGGCTACGATAAGTTTCGCTTTTGAGATGCCCATGAAGTGAGCACCTTTGCTGACAGCAGAAAAACAGTTTGTGGGCAATCGGGAGAATTGAATTTCGTAACTAAGGACTGCCTAGTCTGGGCAGGAGTAGATCCGTCCAAACGTAAAGTCTTCCATTGTTTCGATGCACAAAGCTTATCGATAACAGTCAACGTCTGTGTGAAGTTGCTAACGATAACTGAGCCATGATCAATCTGCTGTCGAAGATGCCACGGTCGCCAAGACCGACCAGTTTTTAGCGAAGGTTGATGCGAATGCATAGCCGTCAATATTGACTCCAGAACTGCCAATTTACCAGAATGTTGCGAATCGACAACTTCACGATCATAGCAGGTAGGAAACTCATGTTGGTTCTCTGACTTATAGAAAAGCGAAGGGTCATTTACAAGTTTACGAAGCGCAGTAATATGCATGAGAGCTGCAGCGACATCAGAAGCGTTAATAACGTTAGACACAACTTGGGATGTCACGTAAGTCTAATTAACGTGTCAGGGTATAAATGCAAACAAATATCGCCAGTACAGAATATAACTTCACTTGCAAGTCTGACAGCTTGCAGAATAAGACGCATTCGGTTTTGGGAGGAAGATATTTTGAAAGAACGCTGGAAGTTCTCCGTAAAATAAACGATGACGTCAGTTTCTGAAATCATCAAAGGCTTATAGACGGCATTTGAGAGGAGATGTAATGATACTTGTAACATATCTGCCCTCTTTTGTCCAAGAGCAGTTTCCTCGTGAGAACAACCAGATCCTGCTTCTCTCCACGCGACAATAGGCTTGATGAAATTGTTTCGGAAAGATTCTAGGGTCGAGAGAAGCCCTGGGTTGACAAAGGAACACATTGCATAAAGCTCATCAAGCTGGTTCTGAATTGGAGTTCCCTAAGAATATTAAACGTTGAATGAGGCAGGATGGATCTAGGCAATACAGTAATAATGAGTCTTCGTTTGGCTCCAACATCCTCTAAAGCGGCTATCGTTTGATTCCCTTGTGCATTCTTAAGACGATGCCCTTCATCACAAACAAGAAGCACCCCTTTCTGAAGAACTCAGTAAACTGTTTGACGTCAGAGCAGGATGACTGTTGGTACTTTTGATGAAGATAGAGCACTTAGATCTTTCGCGAACTTGCGGCACATTTCTGAATGCATCTAAGTCAACCGACAGCATTGCACTTGACAATCAGAACCATAGCTGATTATGAGAACAGGCCATTTTGAAACTTTGACGAAATCCTGGATAATTTCCTTTTGCAATTCAGACTTGAGAGAAGATTGCATCGACAAAATCTGAATGCGATAGTCCCCGACCCATTTCTTGAATTCATTGGCCCAATTGTCAACCAAAGAAGAAGGGACAACTACGATGGCCCGAGAAATTACAGGCCCTGATGGTCCATCTTTCAGTAATGTCCAAATAACTGAAATACACTATCAATATTTAGTGGCCAGCATGAACCGTTCCGATTCAGCTACCTGTAAGGTCTTTCCCAAACCCATTTCATCAGCAAGAATGGCACCATAATGGTTGGGGTTAGTTACCCCTGTCAAACAATTGTAAAGGAAGAGCACCCCTTCACGCTGGTGAGGTCTAAGGCGATCTGAGAGAAAAGGACTGCAAAATCAGTTAAGCAATAAATGAGACACAAACTTACCACAGTGTGACATATCTGGCATTTGAAGAATGGTCGTTCAAGGGCTTGTAAAGCACTAGAGCGTTTAAAGCGAATGGGTTGTTTCTCGAATTGGTAACAGCCTTTTGATGAATAGCATTATTAGTAGAGTCTAAGGAACAATAGCTGAGCACAGTACGTTGTTAGCGCTGTTCTGAAAATTTTGTTGATCAGCGTTTCCTTTGTTTGCCATGATATGTAGTGTCTTCGAAGTTTGCTTCTGGTCATCTCATTAGCTTCAGCAAATATCAGATAAATTTTTTCAGAACCTTTCGAGCTGGAGGCTGATCGTTACCAGAAACTTGTGAGGCAATAAAAGCGCTGCCAGATTCGTACTCAGAGAAATCCATAATTTTGTCAACTTCGACATCATAACTGCCGCATTCGACCTTTAAAACGATAATCAGCATCCGCACAAACAATATCATATTATGTTTTGTACTTCAGAACCCTGTCCAAGTTCACAGACGCCATTCAACAGCTTGGATGCTAATTGCTTTCCGAGCTCATTGAACAAAGTAAAGGTATTTCCTTTTCGAATTAAAATACCATCGCAGTATGACTTATGCTTTTTGTTAGATCGAGCACAAAAAAATCTGAGGAAATCGTTCACATACATTAGCGGAACGACATAGCTTCATCATACATGCGGTATGCCAAAGGTTTTATAGAAGTGTTTGTTGATACCGAAGTGTTCGAATTCTTTGGCATTATTCTGCTAGCAGCAGTTCCAGAAACGGTCGTTCTAGGTGGACAGAATTTCTTCTTCACCCTAATAGACCCGCCATCCTGCGGTTTTTGGATGTCAGCAGCCTCCAAAGCCGGTCTCTTCTCCGGATTTCGAGCAGCGATGATGGCACTTCTCCTCATTACACCAGAACTATCCACGAAGCAATAAGGCATGAGTCCAAATGACATTTAAAGATGATTCTATCTACCACGTCACTCCACAACCGGTATCGTAGACCAGACTGAACCCTAGTCGCAAGTTCAGCTATAGTGCAATTCAATCTCTGCAGGGCTCCTATAATTCGTCAACAAAACAGGATGTGTCATCTCATGGCGGAGCCCTATTAGAGGTAGCGCAACCCCTTCATATCGATTATCTGATATCGGTTATTTTATTATTAGGTACTGATTTTTGCCTCGATATATGAAACAAACCCTTCGAATGAGGTTGACGATGTTACTGTTGATCCGTTTGTATTGACCTGGAGATCGCTGCGATCGAGCGCCCTGCAAGAGGTTCGTCGGGAACACTAGTGGAAATGAACGAGAACCATACCTCGCGATAGCTGAATAGATTGGAGCTCCTTCTATCGACATGGCAAACCTGAAATCTATCGGCTCCCCATTTGACAATGAATTTTCAAACTGACCAGCGGAAATAGAGTTCAGGACGGGCACGTTCTATCAAGAAAGCTGTGCAAAGAATACTTCCTTCTATACCCTGGGACATCAATACTGTATCATCACGAATCTCACATGCATAAAAACACTTTTTACCTGATTCAGTTTTAGCAGCCATCTCTCTGACTTTCTTGCAACTGCACGGTTGAAGTTCTGTGCAAGTTTTTTCTGAAGTTGCCGTCATGAATTGCGAAAGAATGAGGAAACGCTGTCGAACCGATTGGCAGAAAGACTGATGGCCAACAACAGCATCGTAACTGCATGATGCTTCACCCGTCTCCTCAAACCTCATTAACTGAGGCTGTGTCTATATATCAGATCGATTCTGAGATTTGAGTTCAGGTTCACCTTGTCTTGGTTTTCCAAACAGGCAAATGAAACTTTAGCCTGGCGTGGCAGAGAAGAAACCTCACAAATGTCCCCGCCGACGTAAAGCTGCTGAAGATCGGGACTTAGCAACTTGAACTCTCCTATTTACCCAAATCTTATTACAACAAACAATGATCAGAGATGGCGCTGGCGACCTAAATTGACCGAAACCTTTTCACGCTCGTTGAACTGTCGGACTGATTTGCCGATACAAATCTAAACTGCATAAACGTACAGTTGTGAATGAATCACATTCAAACCTCGTATTGCCAATAATGATCCTTCTTTGAAGTTTGAATGCAAACAGACTGCAGAGCTTGGATTAGATTCCTTTCAGAAAGGTTGTCACTGCTATCGTTCTGCATCTTCTTTTGATCAGTGGCGGAAACAGTTTATTTAGGTAATATTACCAAGTCGGTTACAGATGTCGTACTGGCCTCCATCTCAACAGAGCAAGTAATGTTATTTTGGCCATGTAGGATGGAAACTTTTGCATGAGATGCTTCCCCATCCCCAACAGGGAACGCAACGCTACGAGAATCGCTGAAGTGTCCAAGCGCATGGGCCAGGACGACCTGCAAAACCAGGCCGATTGCATTCACTTTCCACATGTTTGTGACTGAACGCCGGCAGTCAACTGGCAATGAATAAAAACATGTATTTTGGTCTATAAAGAATAACTTGTAGAAAGTGATGACTGCACTGGCAGAGAGCAGGTTTGAAACAATGCTTTCCATTGGGTCTCGTCCATTGAGGCCTTGAAGGAATGAAGCATACCCCCAAACAGATGGATTAAATCTGCAGGCGCTTGACGCCACGAAGCAATCGCTGCGCAAAACTGAGCAAATACACCTATCGACACATTGACAACTGAATTGCAACTAGTTTTGCCAAATTTACCTAAAACTGCTTGCGGATTCGTTTGGCATACAGTCATCATGCCTTTAAAGGCACTAACCTTCTCGTGATCTTCCCGGTAATGACTGAGATGATAACACCAAGGTAGAATGAATTGATCCAGTTGCGCACCGACTTCAACTGGACATGCACTTCCAAGCCTAAACAGATGATCGATATTTGGAACAAGTAGCAGGAATAGCTCTCACCTGGCAATAGTTATGGAGAGATTTTCCGCTAACCTTGCAGTAACACGAGGTCCGGTTAGAATTGGAATGATCCGGTTGAGTATCGGGGCAATCGAAGGAGCCAGATCGGCGGCCGGCAAGCTGTGCGAGATTTCGCCGACGGCCCAACTAGCGTTGTTGCAAACAGCGACGTAGTTCCCGTCAAGATTGGCCAGAATCATCTGCATGAACTGATCAAGGTGAGGGCGTAGAACAGGCATCGCATATCTAATGTAAAGTTAAACCAAAACTCCATAATCATGGGAAAACTTCAGCAGCATCGTACTTTGCCATATCGCCAATCAAAGCGACAGCTGACTGACGAATTTCTGGAGATTGATCCCGAGAGCATTGGAAAAGGCACTTGAGCAAGCGTTGGTCGTTTGAACCAGTTAGATTGAGAGATTCGGATTTGAGGCCTTCAACAAGACCGGAGAGTAGGTCCAGACAGCACACAACAAATTCTTTGTCAGGATAGTCGGCTTGCGCTACAACAATGCATAAGCCTCATAACAGATAGGTGGTGGACGCGTACGATCGTGTGTCGCTCTTTCAATTGCTGCTAAACATTGCTCGATAATGGCAATGGCACGCTGGAATGTGACTGATGCCCACGGCAGGAACTGAGTGCCCAAAGCCTAAAGACGCCAATCAGAACGGCTTGACTTGAACGAAAGGGAAATAATGCAAACCTGAGCTATATATGTGAGACATTCCAGCAATGGATACATGGAAGGGTCGTCGTCACGTGTCATGTTCCATTGCGACATGATACGATTCACAAGTGCCGGGATCAGCTCCATATGCTGAGCAAGAGCCTTCCCACACGAATCTGCCAACGATCCAATGGCGTCATAGAGCAGCAAGCGATTCTTGGTTTGGTATCTAACAGCAGCCACTTAGCATTCACCCAGTTTAGGGAGAGAGACAATACTTGTCGAAAGCAAAAATCAAGTTCTGTACAATTGGAGAGAGATAGGTGGCTATCATAGGTCCAGCCTCTTCGGTGAGAATAGCAAATGAGGAGCAGGCTGCTTCTTGGACCTGGCGGCAACTCAGAACGTTTCTGAAGGAATCGGAACGCGACATTACCTTCTTATTACGATCCAGAATTCGGGCAAGAACCCCATGCAGAGACGATTCGAGGATTTGGGGCGTTCGCACCACCCAACGAGCGAACCGAGAGAGCGTCCAGCAACAAATGCTGCGGACGAGCGGGTGTGGATCGTGGGCCATGAGTTGGATTAGATACGGGATCAATTGAGGCAGATGCGCCTCGAGACCTGAGAAACATCCTTCAGCGATGGCTCCCAGGCTCAGAACGCCACACTCTCGAACACGCCAATCTTGCAGGTTGCCAAGATTCGCCTAAACAAGTTCAGCGCGACATCCAACGACACTGACATCCCTAAACCTGAAGCAAAGGGAACAGAATCGGAAGCAGGTTGTTCTGAAATCTAGTCGATAGTTTATCAAGAGCGGACGCCGAACATTTGCGAAGATTCCACTCAGCTGCTAATCATGAAAATATCAGAGTTGAGATCTAATCATGCTAAAGGCGTTATACCGTCTTCATCATCGTCAGATAAGCTGTCATCGGAATCAAAAGAACCGGCCATATGATCAGCCACGTCCTGCATGGATCCTCCTGAACAGAACGACCAAGTTCAGCAATGTAATGTATAAAGATTCGAAACAAAATGATCACGTGGATTGTGGAATCTCGGCCGGATGTCTTCAGGACGATCTGGGACGTTCTCATTGTCGACCTGGGCGCAGCTGAGCACGATCGGGTCGTCGTCGCTGTAGATCATTCCTGTCTCATTTCAGCAACATGACCATTGATAAGAGCTAATGGATTAACCTTTCATCAACGTGGGCAGAATTACGTTCATAAACGGAAACAGCAAGGCGAAATCGTACTCGTCGGAGCTACAATAAATATTCCAAAACTCATTCGCTTCAATGCTGACGGAACTATCTGGATCCGAACTACAGCAAATCATGAACTCGATGACCTGTTTCATGCTGTCTTTGATGATTCCATATCGAACCTCCAGAAGAATGCAGAGAGATTGACAGATCTGCCTGCGAATATCTGATGATCGATCGCGGGTCAGGTTGAATAACGCGCCGAGATATGCATCCAAGCGCATGAAGAGAGCCTAACGCCAACTGAATCGCATTACGGTGCATCCATCCAAATCACACCGACTTTAGGCATGTTAATCAAGAAGCGATTCAGAGTTAAAAGAGCCATGCAGCGAAGTGACTCGTCCGAATGGGCTAAGAAATCGATAAGAATGTTCACCATGTCGGTAATGACACCAGCTTCCTGATCGCCCAACTCCCCGATCCGCACAACATCGTCTGTGGCATCTTCGACAATTTTTGATAAAGCGCCCAGCGCTCCCTGTAACGCATTTCAAAAATAAATTCTCTCTCGAAAAATTCGTTCACATCAACAGCACCAGCATGTAGTGGTGATTTGATAAGTGAGCAGATCGACATGATCATAGGACACAGATTCGTCTTTGCACCCTGGAACCGGATTCAGACCATCCATTCGAGTCAAACTTTTCACAGTAACTTTGATAGCGATTGTAGCTAATACTGTCCCAGCAGTCCTTCGAATGTGGACACTACTGTCGCTAAGAGATTTCATCGCCTCTGCTTGAATATACTCCAACCCGCTACAATCAACATATTCTTAAATTCAGTATGATTTAGCTTGTCGGCAGTCCTACACGGCGCTCGTATTTCCATAGTTCTCTCGAATGTTGTTTTTCAACATAAGGCCTGCTCGAGCCCGAACGTCATTGGTGACTTCAGCGGAGCACATAATCCTTGATAAATAATTGTTAAATTCCGGATGTATTTTTAGCTCCTCGAATCGTCGATAGATGGCCTGATGTTGGGTATTGTCAGCTGTACAACTGTCCCGAAGGAGCTGGAACAGCTGGGCCATAGCATCGGCATTGGGAGTCCATTGGCCAGTCACCATTTCAGCGGCGCCAGCAAGCCAGGTCAAATCCGGAACCTACCGGAGCCAGCCAGACTGAAGGGAAATTGAATGGCGACAGTTGGTATCGGGAAGGTGATGACGAATCCTCGAGAAAATCCAGGAGATGGGCGACAAACAACGGAAGACGCTGACTCCGCCACGGACCCTTAGCGCGTCAACATTGCAGTTGCCAAGGGTCGCATCTCCAACGAGTCCACGACCAAGAGCTAACCATACTGTACCGACCTCTCCTAGTCGTCGTCGATTCCCCTAAGATCCCGCTGTTTACTCGCTTTCAAGTTCGAATTCTGTAGACCGGCCGGGTTTTTCAAAGCGATCTTCGCGGCCTGTCTGGGTTCAATATTCCTAATCGCTGAGTATTATTTGAAATGATAAGGCTTCGTTCTGGCTAGATCCTGATTATGCAGCATTCGTCTGGATTTCAATCGTTCGTTACTTGATGAAAGCCGCTGCTCTGCTGACTTCAATCCTCCAACTGCTATCAGGCTGGGCGCTGTGTGGCATTGTTTCGACCTTGATTCGCGGATTTTTGAGGGCAGCACATCTTGGTCAAGTTTAAAGTGGCGTAGTCCTGTCGTTGCATTCTTTTGAACAGTGCCCAGCTGGCGGGGATCAATGCTATCTTGCGTTAAAGCAGCGATATTGTTGCATCTCCAGGCCAATATTCGCTCCTGAATTACCGAATCAGTTTGATTCAGAATTTGTTGAGCTTCTTCTAATCTCATTTTCTTATGATGCGATAGATCCAGATTTACTGGCCATAATCCCTGACTGCCATTGCCAATCTCGTACAATTGGACACCAAGATCGTCAAAAATCAGTAGCCGCCCTAACACGGTAACCAAAGCAAAGTAAACAGGAGATTCAATAATGCTTATCGATCGAGCAAGAAAACTGCTGTCGTTCTCCTGTTTCCAACTAGGGGCAATACAGAGCTCGACGTACGTACGTCTATACTTTGAGTTTGAGTTAGTTGATTCTTTGATGTTGCTTTTTCTCGAGGCCTCAATTACTGACTCAAGATCAAATCTTGCGAGTGCTCCTGTACCCAACATTCACAGAAAGTCGCACGCTTTGAACATGTACCTGAGGAGTATCCTGTAAATATGCATTGAAGTGTCGGACTGAACGCAATAGCAGCCAAATCACAATCTGCACTAAGATGGCCGAGTAGCGAGAAATCACATTTCCGGTCTATCCTGTACACGCATGATTCACCTTTGCTGAATGAGACAACAGCAACGTCTGTATCATGGCAGAAACAAATGGACGAAATGCTAATGTCTTTGGACCCTACAATCAGTAATGCTGAGAACGTTCCGCTAGCATTGACCTTCCTTCCCTAGCTTACTAGTTCTTCTCAGATCTTTAAATGGATTAGTTGTACTGCCTCGGTTAATGTCAAATAGAGCAATGCCTGACAAATTTGACCAAAGAATAACTTGTAGCTCTGTGTTTCCAAATGCCAGCTCGATTCTTGATGCCGAAGATACCATTTCACGATAAATTATGGTATCACTGAGCAGTACATCTCAGCAATTTTTTCGTTTGCCGTATAAATCTACATACTTCTCTTGGTTCAATACCCTGACTTCCGTCGCTGTTATTGTAGCGATTCGTTGTGGACTGGATATCCAAGCTATGTGCAGAATTTCACCATTTGCCTTGGCATGCTTTTGCAGGCAGGACAAATTGGCACTGTTATAAACTGTGAGTTGACCTAAGTTCTTGTCAAGGACCGATCTAACCGAACACACTTGTCATACCGTCTCATGATCCAACCGCTATTCTTCTCTCTAACGGATCAAAGCATATGGTTGCTATATCTGATGCTGTTGTAGCAACAGAATCCACCTCCAGTTTTCCCGTTAGCATATTCCAAATTTGCAAATGGTTTTGTGAACAAGCTATAAGTGTATGGTCTAGCTTGTTGTACAGCACCACCTGATACGCATGTTCCTTTTTTGACAAATTGGATAACTCGGCTTCAATAAGGATCATATCACCTCCTGTGAATGGTTCAAAGGAGGGAAGATGCTACAATGCAGTAGACCTTCATGGAAAGCTGCGATCGAATCATTGATGATACAGACGCTTGTTAAATTGACCCCCAAAGTTATGGTTTGTAAGCACAAAAAGGAATTGTTATCCCATAATTTTACAACTCCATGAATATCAGCTGTTACAATATTTTCAGACAATTCTAAGACACCTATATACAACAAGGAAGCCCCATGCCCTTTAATCTGAGTATGCAAGTCCATAAGCAAGTCCCATCAAGGCATAAAAAATACGTTAAACAGAACATCTTCGCTGTAGAGATTCCAAACGCACATGCATGAATCTATTCCTGCACTCAATAGCAGACGAGTTCTAGGCGACATTACTGTTTTTGTTTGGTAAGCTGACATATGCTACAAACTGAGTGCTCTTATACCAATTCCGACAATGCCATGCTGATGCCCATGCTTGTAGCATCGCAAGGCACTCCCAGTTATGACATCCCAGAGGCGAACGCTTGAATCCAAACTGCATGAAAATAACAATCTTCCTTCGTTAGTGTAGCCCATACTCGAGATCGCAGATGAATGTCCCTGGCGATTACTTTAGTGACACGCCGTTGCATGGCAAAGCAATCCTCATAAACCTTAAACAGCATCAACAACTGATCATTTCGCGGTTCTGGGTAAACGTGTTTCCTATAAACCGATAGTCGCCAGGTAGATATATCACCATTATCGAATCCAATAAACAGTATATCTTCATCTGGTGAATATAAGAATGCTGTAATCTCCATTGGATTAGTAACAGTCTGAATTATGTTTTTCCAGGAACTCACAATATGCGATGTGAATACTCTTTCAAGGCATACGTCTTCAGCGTCCAGCGGAAATGTCTAAAGACATTGGCCAACGCCAAAAACCAGTAAATTATATTTGGTTCCTGATGTGCTCTTTCCGACATAAATCATGACATTGGAGCCAGCAGGGACATCGCAACGCCATCGTTTTGCTTTTACAGAGCCAGCTGTAATGGTCAGGAATGAGATGGCGCTTCTGAAGAATATCAGGGTGAACCAAATCTTAATAAGACGACAATTACTTACGATCCTGTTTCTTTAACAGCAATATTATTCTGGGACATTGCGGTTGAAACTTTGTCAAGTCCTTTGCGATGAAACACCATGACAGGCGATCGTTTGTAGTAGCACAACGAATCAACGAATTTGGAAGTAGACACAGCTTCTTGATACCCAAGAATAACCGCCAGCAGCTCATCTTTACAAATAGTCCTATCACCGTTGATATCTGTCTTATCAAACAACTCCAAAAGAGCACAAACTATCATTAATGGCCCAGTATCTACAATTGCGCCAAAGCTTGGAAAACCAGACGAGTCTGTGAGAACCAGTTGCAGAAACAGAGTTACAAACTGGATTAGATTTAGCTTGCCACCATTGAATGTAAATGTCTCAAATATCGCATTCATATTGCCTTGATGAATGAGGTTCAGAAACCCACTTGCAATTCGCCGAGTTTCTAATTTGAATCGAAAGTAGAGGGTGCGGCTTGAAAAAGGGATACTATTCTCTTCATGGTGATTCCGCCACTGATCTGAAACGACATAGGCAATCGCCACGTCTCGTATCGATAAATCCCGACGATGATCGTTGTCGTGCGGCTGGCGACAGGGATGCATTGATACGCTGCCTCCTTATGAAGATCGAGCGTACCATCTTGCAATCGCTCTCGCTCTCTGAACCAAACCATTCCATCTTTGCGTCCAGGCCATCCTCTCTGATTGCCCAGCTGGACATCAGTCAAACTTGGTTTCTATGATCGAACCGCATATGCGCTTAACGTAAACTACTGTATTAACTCATCATGGCACTGCTTCATTGCTTGAAAATTACATAAGACAATGGATATAAAAACTAAGAGACGCGTAAGCTCAGTCATTTGGGGATCGTAGACAAATCGGCACTGCAATACAGTCTCAAATCCTACCTCTCTCCTGTCCACGTCGTCTGGTCGGAGCCCAACCCCGCGTCAGAAAAGTAGGTCGAGAATCGGCAGTCGGTTTGCAACAGACCCACAGTCAGAAATCATTCATCCCAGTCGACGTGCCGTCTGAGCGAATCATCACTGTTAACGCCCCGGGACTTGGACAGAGTATTTAAGCCTTCCTGATGCCCTGGGATTCTTCATTCCCCAAAACAAACGCGTTCGTCGACATCACTTTCGAATAACTATCGGGAACCATGAAGTCGTTGCTGGCTGCCTCCGCCATCACCTTTGCCTTGATAAACTTTATCCAAGCTCAGCCATGTGGTCCATATTCGCAACATCAGATATGTAATGAGACGGATGAACCCTGTTGCTCTGCGGTAAGACAAGGCACTTTGGGCTCAGCCCAATAACATTTTGTTCAGTATGGTCAATGTGGATCTTCTGATTTGCATTGTAAATGGGCGGGACGATACCAGAACAATAACCAGACAGCAGGATCGTGTGTATATACTCCATGTTCTTCAGCGAAAGACTGTTGTGATAGAAACACTGGGTATGGTAACTGAATCCGCTCAAAAAATGAACTCACTGTTTGGAACTGCAGCATCTGTATGTGGAACCCGGACGGTCGAGCTGATGAAAACAACTTCTGTCATGGCGGTGGCAATTACAACAAAAAGGAGTATGATATTCAACAGACATCGCAACCAGAAGCAACGACTTCAGCATCAACCCAAACTTCTGCACCGACAACTTCCCCCACTTCTTCCCCTCGGCCGACCACAATGAAGCAAACCAGCAAAGCCACCACCACGCCAACTACTTCAGCGGCGCCCAGTAGCAGCGCCACGACGGCTCCCACTACCAAGGC
>RBZT01000239.1:0-10779 GCA_003693705.1 Polymyxa betae
GTCTGTCAATGATCCAAACGAAAACACAGAAAGCAGATTTCATTCGGAGCGTCCCGTGTGTAAGATTGCAGCCCAGAGGCCGCGCCACTATATGAACGACGACTTGAGGCCGCACCCTTGTATTGACGCAATGGACGCCGTTGCTGTCATCATTTGGCAGTTCTGTCACACTAGTACTTTATGATTCGAATCTGTTAGACCTTAAACAGACGCGTCCACGAGGCGTCTGATAACAACTATTTCAAGAAGTTTCAACCCAATAAATCATTTCATTCAGCAAATCATCACTTGATATCAACATCAAGATTAACACCGTGTCCGACACAGATTCGGCAGATAGTGGACAGGGCGTATCGGCAGATAACTCTGCCATTAACGACGACACACGCGCTTGCCAGACATACGATTAATGATATTGTGACAGAAGATTGGTCCTCCTGCGTGTTTCCGATATAAGATATATGCTTGAAACATCCATGATGATTCAGACGAAATCCGCATCTTTTCATTTCTTTCATGGTCCGAAACAAGGCAGTGCGAGGGTGGAGGACGATCGCTGAAATCGACCATGAAGATATTTCCTGGGGACAAGATATATGATCCCAATAAAAAGCCGTGGATGATGAAAACTGCCATGCTGGCGTCAAGATCAGACAGCGGGTCGAAACAGTGAATACGAAGATGACGCTTTTCATCAGTGCGAGACATGCCAATGACATGCTGGCTCGTGGTGAAGTTCAAGTGGAAGTCCTCGGGTTTCTGTATATCGGCTGTCCAAGATTTCAGGAGATCGCCATTGGTGGAATCTATCAGCATAACAGAATGATGAGTAGACGATCTCTCCTCATTACGATATATAACGATATAATCACCGGAAAAGCAGAATTTGCAATCTTCCGGCGACGTAGAGCTTGGAAACTGCTTGGACCACAGAAGGCGATTCGGGCAAATTCAATCGGCCAAAATGTGAATGTAGAAAGTATCGGCGGTCTCAACATAGAAGAGAACACGCCCGTTCGAGAAAATGTACCTGTGATGCCCTGACTCTAAATACGGGTCTTCGACAGACAACATGGAAGAAGGAAGATGTGGCGGGTTTGCATTAAAGATTCGTTCTGGAGTGGTTATGTGAAAGCGACCAGATAAATAATAACATAGATAGGGACCCTCGGAAGAGCCTTGGCCGGAACCTAAGATTTCGAAATCGTAACGATCGGTGTCAGGGATAAAGGGGCCCACCATGGTTCTCAGCTGGTTAATGATGTAGAGCAGAGAATCATCAAAAAGAAAATAACCGCCGATATGACAAAATGGGAAGAATATTCCAGACGAATTGGCCATTACTCCAGCAACGATACGATCATCTGGAATAACATATTCTTCAACACATGGGGATTCAGCATTCGATAACGGTTGAATATAAACATGTCGGCGAAGTTGTCTATCAAAATCACGATCTTGCTGCTCACCGAGGCATGCTCTCACGTATTCTGAACTTCGTAATAGATTGCGGAAGCGGGAATCGACCAGCTGTCCAATCCGGCTCCAGTACGGCCCGAGAAGGCTGAAGATCTGAAAATGGATGGAATCGGGAAGCTGATCGATCATCTCAGCCACTGGCCTGGAATCATACCTCGGCGGCAGGCGCCGATATCAAATGACGACCCTTTTAGCACCTTCCACACAAATTGGTTTCGCAAAAGTACGAAGATACGCATCCTTTTTAAAATTGTCCGTAAATTTTATATCGAAATCTGTCATTTATTTCCGACATCTCACATCTCCATAGAAGCCCGATAATGTTACATTGTACGGATATTGTTCTATGGATTCTCTACAACGACATCAATGACATGGCTGCGATGCCCATATCTGTCAGATGAGATTCTTATGGGGCTCTTTGATTCTCTTCTCGATCCTTAACAATACAAACTTGACTTTCTACCATTGCCTTGTCACCCTTAGACTAGCCAGCTGGGAGTTTTTATTGCGTCTGGCGCTCAGAACCCCCTTTATCACATGGTCACCTACTCCTTTGACAAAGAAAGTCGTTCGGGATAGCAGAGAAACAGCTGATTTGCCGAGTATACAATGATAACATTACAGAGAAAAAACTAGAATCGCAGAGCTGGTTTCTGAAAGATTATGTTAGGAAATCGGCCGCTTCTATTTCTGGCATTTTGAGAGACCTTAGGAAGTACGAGAATCAAGTGAGCAAACTGATGTTAACGAATGAAGTGCATCGAAAATTTGGTAAGCACTTTTCGGGATAACCCCAAAGAACTGAGGGAACTTCGTGAACTTTGTACAGCTTTAATTTTGTATCTATTCGAGAATGAACCTTAAAACTAAAAACGATTCCAATAACTGCTGAAAACGATTCCAATAACTGCTGAAAGTTAACAAATACAGCCCATAGCCCTTACATATCTTTTTAACGACAATGTCGTTATCAATAAAACCGCCAGTGTCGTTATAGAGAGGGAGGACTGTAGTTACAATATTATTTGTCGAGCATTCTCTCTTCTTAGCATCTCTAAAATATGTGCTGTTGCCACGGAGCCAGGGATGCCTTTGGTGAAGGGGGAGTGATTCATGCAATGGAGAGTTTGCTACTTCTAATCGAAAGCTGCAAGCTTAGTAGCTTACAGTGCAGTCAAGGTTCACGGGGGACTAAGGAACCTGCCGCAATCGATCAGGAACCGACACAGTTCGCTGATTGGAAGCTCTTGAAGAATCACTGACTTTGATACAGCACTCGACAAGAAAGATTTATGGCCGGCAAACATTCTAACTGCTGCATATGAGCACGGATATTGTATATTCGGAGATTGATGATAAGCTGGGTCACCAGAGGAGGAATCTTGGAGGAATATAATAGGATACATGGGTTCGAGTCCTTTTGAGCGGGTGTTTATCCTACCTTGTCGGGATTCTTCTAGGTCCTATACCGGAAGGGCCGAGCGAAGGTACTATTCTCTAACAGGGTGAAATACTGCCAGCTCTGATAAATAAATCAAGCGGCTTGTATTTGTTGGATTGAGAGAGAGCGAACGAAACACACGCTGTTTGATTTAGAAAATGGAGAGTGAGTGCTTATTCTTGGACGTATCCGGCTGGAATCGCTACTTGAATCGGACGCAGTGGCAGTCTTGCTGAAGTGGCATTCCTACTGAGGATGAGCGTCCTGGAAGCCTGGATATATGGCCCGGTTTTTATAGGGACATTGCTGACGTAGCTGCCCATGACTGAGGATGAAGTTGCTCACGTGTCATGCCGCGGCGGACTTGTGAAAGAAAGCTAGCCTGTGTCAATATTATGGGCACTATATTGACTAAGCTCCGATGAATCGGAAAGCTCGTTATATTGAAAATGCTCCGATGAACCGGAAGCTCTCCGAGGTCCGAGCTATCTTATCCTCCGACTCTTGCTATATATCTATCTAATATATTCATTCTGCATTCATCATTGCGATCTTAACATCGAGATCTCAAGTAGCGCTATAAGCCGAAATCCAACAATTCCTCTCCAACAGTATTTCTTCGCCTCATAATAAGATTTGCTTCGAGTTGAGGTTAGTGCCGTCAAAAGTGCTGATTCGATAAGCATCCATGTATCTAAAGCATTTCCTGGGAAAATTTCTGATGTAAGGTAGCGGCACTTTGAGCGATTCCTGAATAGTCTGCTGAAGATTCGAACCTGATTTCGGTCTGACCAAAGGTCGTTTCCTGCTCGACGAAAGCATTTTTTGCCAGACGGCGAGGAACACATGCCAGGCCAATTTTCTGCATCCTTTAGAAGAAAGAGATTTTCGACAATGCTCGATTTTTGTCTCAGACAAGAGTTTCCACAGCTTATACTTAGCAGCGTTAAATGGCTCAGTAAGCCGTTCATTCACAGCGTAACGGCAAGCATCACCGTTACGCTGTGCGACAAACCGGTAGAAAACCCGTACACGGGAATGGTTCGCAAATACGTCAAGTACAGATTTTACTTGTTGGCGAGCGCGACTGGGAAACTGGGGCAAACTCCTATTTATGACAGCTTTCACTGACAAATACACGTGTAGAAGTAATTGGATTGTGGAATTTGGGATAATTACAAAACTTGCCTCTAGCCGACCATCTGTTGGAGATTTTCAGAATAAAAAAAGTTGCGAATGCCCGCGCCCTTTGTCAGCAGGTAGGTTTTGCCATGGAGTTTCAATTATCATATAAAAGAGTTGATCTTTCCATGCATGACACTACAGAAACGTTATTATACCAATCCAGAATCCAAAAAGTATATATACATGATCGCGACAATCTATTCTGAAGTCGTCGTGGACGGCTGAACAGCTTCGACCTCTGATGTCGACATGCACCTAGCTAATGCATCTATGAGACCCGGTCGTGCTCTGATTAGCCTTGTTTTTGAAGATGATTGGTGGATAGTATCATCATGATCGCCGAAAAAGGAACTTTTCGAGTTTTCGTAGTCCCGGTACAGGATGATGAGCGCATCCACATATTTGCCGAATGTATGCATACATAATAATCCGATTCTAAATTACCAGCCGGATCACGAGCGCTTCTATAACAACTGCAATTTAGAAAACTGTCGAATTTGTTAGAAACACTTACTAGTGTTTTTTGTTTTTGAGAAACATAACCAATAATATGATTTTGGAAAAAGAAATTTCCATAGATGAGCATTTCAAAAGTATTGTTGACATGCACTTCATATTAATTTTCTGAATAAATACTTATTATGCTCATGATAATGCGAACATGAGATCGAGGGGTGATTCTTCACTGCAAACTCGATTTGCTTCTAGTTAAGGTTTGTACCGTCAGAAGTGCTGATTCGATAGGCAATGATGTATCAAAAACATTTCGGGCATATATATTCCTGGAGGAATAAAGCGGCGCTTTGAACGATTCCGAATAGAGTCCGCTGCAAATCCCGGAAAAGAATTGTCACAGTGCCGCCAACAGTATGTTTTGGCGTATCCCTGGCATCTTGAAAAAGAAAATTCAGGCTGAAATTTGGGTAAACTTCGATCAAATGGCCGTGTCCGGACGCAACTGCCTCCAGCCACTCCTGCTATTCTATAACATCCTGATTTTCCTCCATCAGCTCCCGGTCGGCTTTCAAGCCCATTGAATGGTCTTACAGACCGCGCTCTTTCTTAATCGTTTTAGCACCTTTGGTCAGCGTTTACCATAGACTGTCGGATATTTTAAAGGAACCACCCATCTCGTTGGGCTTGCTCAAACGCGCAAATAAATAAATCCTGCAAGAAATAAAAGATGCGTCACTGCACACAAATACTGAAATTTGCGATAAACGCTTTTTTTTCCCAATGTAAAGGCAATGTTTTTCAGATAAATACTCGCTCTTTATACAAATGTATACGGGAATTAGAGCGTCTATTTTTACAATCGGCCTCTAATTTCTGGTCAGCTCATCAAAAGAAGCGGATTGCAAAAGAAATCTGCCAACGCGGTGCACTGATAATATGTTTGCGAAAAAGGTCAAAAAACCGAGTTCCTGAAAAAGTCTGCCATCAAGCATGGTATGGTTTTATAGAAGGTATTTTCTACATCTACGTACCATGGATCGGAGTTGCTCACGACATTAAACAAATCATTCAATTAATAGAGCATATTTCATGATTATGAGAACATATACTGGATGTATGAGATCAACTCAGACCTCTTTATTATACTCAATCTCGAGATTTCTCCTTCTTCAAGACAAATTAGTACCGATTGTGTCTTAACCGTGATAAAAGCCAATCTCATATGGGATCAAATTTGGTTGCAGCGTAGACGATTGGACACCTTTTGGACGCGTTAGATCTGCTATATCAAGAAACGATAACAAAAGGTTTCGATTCTGGAATTCATCCAGAGGAAATCGTAGATTCCGAGACCCTCGAGGGACTTAGTACGTTCCACATATATAAAGTGAGACAAAAATGGAGTAGCGCCAAAACGGAGAATCTATCCCAGAAAATCGGCAGTGCTACTTAGACCGATTGAAGTCTAATCAAACTGTCAAAAAAGGAAATATCGCTCTCACGGGCACAGCCGCCATCGTATTTTCTCCAACTATGAATCTCACGACCTGCAACATTCAAACAAAACAACCCTAATCTCAAAAATGTTGTTTTTCGATAAGAAACACAAATTATTGCCATACAAACGGGTTTAGATACAGTGCTTCCACAAGAACTTGCTGGGCTGAAGATTCATCTATTGTCAGATTCACTCTCATGCATCCAGCAACTAGTCGCCCTTCCCTACAAATATAACTATCAAACGCAGTTGTTGAAGACGTCGCCGAAAAATTAGCTCAATTAGCAAAAAACAATTCAATTGGAATGCATTTAATACCTAGCCACACAGCAGAAAAGATTACACAAAGCGAGGAAATTGACGAACTTGCAAAACCAGCAGCTTTTCCCTTCATTCAGATTGATGCTAAAAAGGCGAGAAACAAAATAGGCTCTTAAATATCATGAAAGGAGATTTATACATCGTCGATTTGCAGATTATCCTGAATGGACTCATCTCATAGAATGTCTTATCAAGGATACAGAAGAGCGTATGGACATTAATAATATTCTTCTCAATAGACTGTAAAGAGCCCGAACAGGACATTCTCGGGCTAGAACACATCTAAAGAACATAAAAATGAAAATGGGAAAACATATGTCGAAACTGTAAGCGATATTGAGATCACTGTAGAACATCAACTAATAAAATGTAAAAACAAAAAACTCAGCTAAGGCCATTTCGAGACAAAGGAGTTAGAAATCAGAATCTTTTCTGAATCACTTTATATAGTCACAGAAAATTTATAAGCGAGTTCCTCTCCTGCATAGATAACAATGGACGATATATATAACGATCTACATATAAAGCTGGACATCCATTAGGGGAGTAGTGCTGTGAGTTAAAAGTAAATGGTGTCGAGCCAATGTTGGATTGGGCGGGTATTTCCTACCTTATCTGGACGAACCTCTCTTAGGTCCTTCCAATAGGGCCGAACGAGATCCATAGATTAACATTAATGGGTGAAATGATAAATCAATGGCTCCGAAGTAGGAGCCCTGATAGTGCTTTTGCTTTCATAGATTTTGATTACAAAAAGATTTACAAACTTAAAGCAGTGAAAATGCGTCCAAATGAAGGAGCAGAGTTGATGCTGGTTAATTGTAAAGTAAATGAGAGAAAATTTATTTGTTACCAAAAAATTACATTACAATCCTTCCGAGCACTGTATTTGGATGGAGATTCATTTTGCAACATTGAGAAGAAACTCCCTCTGGCAAACGAGATACATCATGCTAAAAGAAGACAGAAAAAATAGCAAAAGACGATTTAGTGAGCTTAACGGCGTTATCATAGCTTAAGAGTTGGCGCCATTCAAGCGAATCGGGATCAATTCTGAGGGTGGCGAATTGCGAACTCCGACGGAGAGACGCCCAGCGAACGTCGCGAGCGAACTCCACCATCCGCGAGACGGTACGTCCGAACGGGGCGTACCCGGACCGAACTCCGATCCACAGAATCTTTAAGTGGCTTATGTTTGTCCGCCATCGCGCTCTCTCTCTCTATAGTCGTCCACATCACCCCATCGCCCCATCGCCTTGCCCCTTAGAGGCCTCTCCATCACCCCATCACCCCGTCGCCCCCATCCTTAGAGGCCTCTCCATCACCCCCATCGTTAGAGGCCTCGTCATCACCCCATCACCCCATCGCCCCAAACCCTTAGAGGCCTCTCCTTCATCACACTATGAGACCTCCTGGTGTCCCTCATTGGACAGAAGAGGAGTGTGACTTCCTGCAGGCGTTCGTCCCCGAGCATGGCCATAACTGGGTCCATGCGGCGCGCCAGATGTCCAACAAGTTCGGCGACCGACGCCCGTACGGCGCCGACATGATTCGCAAGAAATGGCGTCAGATCTGCCTGAAGAACGGCGGCGAGCCGCCGTCGACGCCGGCCAAGGCGACGCCGACCGCCCGACGCCAGAATCTGAACCTGAACTGGACCGAGGTCGAGGAGGAAGTCCTGATCTCCCTCGTTGACGAGCATGGCGAGAAGTGGCCGACGGTGGCTCGCGGGCTCGTCGACCGCCTCGGTGAAGTTCGAAAGTACTCAGCTCGGCTCGCGAAGGCGAAATGGGAAAGCATGCCTGAAGGACGGCGCGCGCTGACGTTGGCGGCGGTGCCGGAGCCGACGACGACGACGCCCGGCTGGGGCGAAGAACATGACGAGTATCTGTCGATGCTGCAGACGATGTATCCGGACGACTGGCAGAAGATGTCGGAGATCTTTGAAAAGCGATTCGAGGCGGTCGACCCTTCCGTCGATAATCTCAAGCAGCGCGCGAAGGCGATCGAGATGCGCAAGCCGAGTCCGTCGTCCAGGCGGAAACGCGTCGAGCTCGATTCGTCGTCCGATGATATGAAGACTATTTCCGAACCGATTCCGAAGAAACCGGCGCCGGCACCGAAATCGCCGAAAACCAAACTGAAGGCAAAACCGAAACCATCGCCTTCACCAAAGCCTAGAAAACAAAGTACTTTTTTCCCTTTTCTTATTCTTGTTTCGTTCTTTTATCTTTTGTCACAACTTTTTGCTTTTGGTTAAGTTCGGATTTTTATCTGCCCTTTAGTTTTAAAATCTCGGAAATCGATAACAACTACAGCAGTGGCTTTCGCACCGAAGGAAGGAGAAGACAGCGGCGCCGCGGCCGTCGAACAGCCAGAAGCTCGGCCTCGATCGAAGAGCTGCATCGTCCAATAGCTGGCTTCAATGCCTCACCCAAATCGATAGCCATAAATTAAATACAATTGTTTTGTTATCTTTAGAATCCGAATTATTATTGATAAAACGTTGGTATCTTTACAATCCGAATTATTCTTGAGAAAACGCGAAACCAGCTGCTTTGATGAAGATGGGTTTCGTTGAAATTCCCCATTTCTGCTTTCAATGATGAATATCTAAGAATAGCAAATTCCGCTCCCTATTGATTAGTTGAAAACAATGTGAGATTTGCAGATTTCGCAACTTTCCGAAAAGTTCTGCAACGAGATTGTTCTCGCATCAACAAAACACACGAAGCTGGGAATGTTTTGGCATGGAAACAGCAGATTGGCAACGATTTTATCAACGATGTTCGGAAATTGCTGGGATGACGCTCAGAGCGCTTTAGTTACTCGCCAATAAGCACAAGGTTGATCGTAAGCAAAAGCGGATTGGGCTTGAGATAAATGGCTGTATACAGACAGCAATTTTTGGAATACTTTACAAAAACACAGAGCGAGTCTATGATCCACGCCCTTTTCGGATTTGAGTACCTTGCCCGAGGCAAGAGCACTCGAAAAAAGTGAAAAAATAATAGGTCTTGCGTGCGGCAGCTCAGATAGAAGGAAAAGGATGAAAGCTTCATATTTGTTGGAGTTTCACGGGACCAACTTATGCCAACCCCTGAGAACCATATAAGTTAAAGCACTCGAGCAAATTCCGATTGACAAATTGATTTCACAACTCTGGAGTAGTCTCAATGCTCAATATTTCTCATAAAATTACACACGAACGTGATGGCAGCTTCGTCCGGAGTCCAGTAGGACTTAACCATTTGCAACGACCCGGACTCACGCTGCAACGAAGTTCTGCTCTCAGCCTTTGTAATTAGGCGCGGCATTCCGTTTCAGCCGACACTCTTGAAAATCGAATATGAGCGCTCACTAAGGTCTGGGCTTCTCAATACTCAGTAAGATTGCGAGAAGACTTTCTGCAATCAAGTGATCAATGAGCGCTTTCTTATCACAATTGCTGATCCTATGCGCTTCAAATCTATTGATCGCCCGGCTGGTGTTGTTATCGAAAACGTCGTCGGGAAACCGAGGCGATTTAGACGCACCGCTTAAAATACATACAAAAATATTCGAACTTTGGAAGAGAATCAGTGAAAAGAATTTGTTGTTTTGTGAGATAGCCACAGTTTGTGAAAAGGTCGTGATTGTGTGGAGCTCTCAAATCGCTCTTCCGGATCTCAACCAATGTATTTCGAACTATTCGGCAGTCATTGTAGAGCATCTGTCTCCCTGTAACCTGGCAGAATTTCGATAGCAGTTTATGAGCCAGCAGTCGAATATCTGGTTTAAGGTCGCTTGCTTCTGTCAAGATAGGGATTGGCTTAGTTTCTTCTCGTCATGCAATCATTGTTCATAAAGAAATTTGTTCTTTAACAAAATAAGCGATCGCGATACTCTAAAATGATCGAGATGCGGAACGGATATAGAGTTCGGTTATGTACTTTAACCTCCGAGACATCATGGTACAGGTTGGTTTGAATAGAGCACATCTGCAGTGGACAGCTCGAAAGAAAAAAAGAAAGGCCCTGCGCAGACTCGAACTGGAACCTGCGTGCTAACGACCTGCACTACAGATCCGTACCGACTTTTTATTAGCATATGAGCGCTGTTAGATCAATCTCGAGATATCAATAGCGTTGACTCACGCTAATTCAACCGGAAGCATTGTCTTCCGCTTGCATGCTATCAAATAAAACACTTCTTCAAACACATTCCAGTTCAAAACCCTCTCCCGTCTAACAGATTAAGAGTCCCACTTGCCTCTATATATAGCTGCGTGGAGTTTCGCTGCAAAGACAAGCGAACATTCGGGAGAGAGGTACAACCCTGTCAGGGAGCAGGAGCTGGATTCCAACTGAAAGAGCCAAACGTGAGCCGCAGTTGAGAAGAAGTCGTCAAGTTCCGA